>JAQMCX010000047.1:8273645-8318545 GCA_029814765.1 Acanthurus leucopareius
AGAGACAAACACCCCAACTCCTCCAATGGTACAAACCGCAGGCAAGAAACGTGGCAGGTGTCAGGTTTGTCCTACCCAAAATGATTCTAAGACCAGCATGACCTGTTAGCTTTGCAAGAAATATGTCTGCAAGGAGCATGCACACACTCTTTGCACATCCTGTGTAAAGTAGTGCAGACTAGAAGCTTGACTGTGGGCATAAAGAACTGTTCCACGTTGTGACTATCTGACTGATGTTCTCATTATGATTTTCTGTTTCACAAATGGGCGAATTTTCAAACATGTAAACTCCCTCACACACACCAAAAAAACAAACAAACAAAAAAGAAACAAAACAAACAAAAAAAAAGGAAACCAAAAAAAAAAAAAAAACTCTTTAGCTCTGCCACCACCGGTCCCAAGCCCGGATAACAAAAGAGGAGGGGTGAGTGAGACTTTATAGTGACTAACCACAAATATGTTACAAAAAAAGGAGATAAAAATAAGCAAATAAATATGTTTATAAGAGGAAAGGGGGCGTTACCAACATCAATCAATTAGAAAAGATGAAAGATTTCAAGATACACTAACTCTAAAACTGAGAGTTTGACCTGATGGTGGCGCTGCAGGAAAGGTCATATCATCACCAAAACCAATAGGGTTTATACTCTTGTGGTCATTAATGTTGTCAGTAAATTTGAGAAGATTTGGATGAAAACTATTCAAGATAAATTATTTCTAATTGAAAAGTTTGGCCTGATGGTGGTGCTAGAGGACAGGTCAAGGTTTCATTATCAATGGGTCATTTATGTATTCAACAAATAAACAAAGTGCCTGATACAAAAACTAAGTCAACAATTTTCTGTAAATCATTTTCTGGAGGCAAATATCCCGGGGTCAGATTGACCCCAAGGGTAAAATGTGTTAGTAATATTTGAGGATTACAGGAGAACAGGACAATAGACCAAAGGGAAGAAGGAACTTAGTTTATCATTAAACTCACTGTTGTAAGTAGAGAGAGATGATTCTCCAGCAGACAGCAGAGGTCGGTCATCCTGCTCCCTATTTACATCTGCCTCCCTGTGGTGGAGAGAGGAAGGACTGCAGGAAAAGAGAGAGAGAGAGAGAGAGAGAGAGAGCTATGGTGAATGGTTGTCTGGATTCAGGAAACAGTATCTCAGTTTGAGCTTGTATCTAATCACCATGTTTACTTTCTCAGACTAATAAAACTGATATATATATATAAAAACAGAGAACAGTGTCTGTGTATTGTAGTGCTGCTAAATTAGGCCCTGTCACTATAGCATCGTAAAACTTATCTGCCTATCACAGAAAATGACTGCAGAGCAGAACACTGTGTTAACATTGCATCTACTGTGACACTTTCATTGTTTAGTTCATGCTGAATTCAGTTACTACTGATTTTGTGAACCTCTCTACAGGGCTTTTATTGAAAAAGAAAATATGTTTAAAGAATTTAAAGAATGCAACTTCAGGTATCACATAATTGTGCATTCTTTTCTTTCTTTTCTTAAACTAATCTTTAACTGCATACAAGCACACTTGCAGACTTAAACACAGTCACCAGTCAGACAGCCCAAGCCTGAGCAGAAACAGTGGCGAGTAAAGCTCAAACGCTGCCAGTGTTTTTCCATAAAAACTATTTGAAACTCATTCATTGTTTAAGGGATTTATGGGGTAAAAACTCTCCACATTGTGGGAGTTGCTAGTTTTCTCCAATTTGTATCATTGTAAGTTATATATTTTAAATGCTGGTCAAATGGTGTGGATAATTTCAATAACTGCAATATTGCAATGCAGAAGTTTTTAGTAGTAGCAGATTGGTCTAGGTGGTCTAAGAAAAATTAAAGAAACTTTAAGACATCATAGTCTCTCAATAAAAAAACTGAAAAACTTTCAATGTATGAACCATTAGAAATCTCCTATGACCAGATGCTACATCACTGAGAGACCTCACAGTTTCATCCGGGGTTTGTACTTCTCTGAGCAGCACAAAACGAAAAGCAAAGCTAACTGAAAGAATAAAACAAAGCCTCTGCACTGTTGAATGATTTACTGCCTTGCTAGGGACAAATAAAATTATATTTGACTATATTCTCAGTGAATCCTTACCTTCTCGGACAGACCCTCTCTTCTACACTCTTATTACCGGTCGTCAGCTCTCTGTGGCAGGACGGTGGGCTGACAGCAGTGCAGAAGGCTGTCTCAAGGTAGCTGAGAGGCAGCGTCCTGTTCACGGGCCGCTGTATCTGAGCTCCACTCCACCGGGTCAGAGCCGCCCTGCTACCCACGTAGAAGTGAACAAGAGCTGGTAAAGAGTCGAAGGCCTCACCTTCCAGGCGATACTGGACTCGAGTGTACGTCTCACTGGACTGAACCACTGTCTTCCTGATGAGGAAGTGGAGTGTTTTCTGCTCCCAGTGGCTGGTGAGGACAAAGTCGCCCTGACTGGACTGAGAGTCTCTGAGAAGGAAGTCGCCGTGGTTCACCACAAGGCTCTCCGACACCTGAGGAGACATTTCAGTCTCTTTTAGTAAAAAAGTAAAATACTGAAAATACAAATACTTCAATAATATTGAAAATACTATTTAACATTTTTAAGTTCTCACAAAAAGATAAGACCCCAGTGCAGTGGCATTACTTTTGCCAACATTACAACTTTGTAATTTCTCTAATTGGTATAAAAAAAAATGCATCTACAAAGGATATGTTAGATATGGTATGGCAGATATTTTAAATAGGTTATGTTAAAGCATAGTCTTTATTATTTAGTTGGGGTTTTTTTTAAATTATTTTAGTTGAATAGAGTAATTAATTTTAGTTCAGTTTTGGTTCTTTACTTAACAAACTCACTCTCGTTAAGTCCTCAAAATCCACCCCACTGACAAAAACATGACATTTATTTCTAATTAAAATAGTCCAAGTAGGGAAGAAGCTGACATAAATCAGAAGTAATATGTTACAAATTTGGACTTTTACAAAACAGAAGTTATTCAAACTTTACAAAAGGTTTAATGACTAATAACTTCAGACACCCAACTTCCGAAACCACTAATGCATTTTCCCAAATAAAAAAAGAGAGAGAAACTGTTTCAGCCTCCACCCTGAGAGCTGAGCCATCAGATTTTTTTGGTTAGTCCAGGAGGAAAATACAGGGAAGATGATTATATTAAATATGAAATCTTTCCTTCTGTTACCTGAGGGTCTCAGTTAAAAAAGCTGTTGTATTGCATTTAATCAGTTATTTTTCTGCCTGTAAAATCATTACTGTATTGAAAACTGCTAATTACTGTGACACTTCCTGTCATTGTTTTCTTTATTTTATTAATTTGCTAAATAAGACGTTACCTTGAGATTATTAATCAGTTTAGCTGGTGTCTGAACAGAGCTCCCTCTTGTGGTAAAGTCACTGCATGACCTTGAATCTAGTCATTTTTAAAGAGAAATCCACTTGAAATACATTTTAATTGTATTGTTTGTAATGTAAAGCTTTTTAGAGGGTTACACCATTATAGGTTTTATTTTGGATCCAGTCGTCCAAATGAAAAGCAATGTACAAATCCTAAAAATAACAAAATACCTCAATTACAAATATGAAATTTAAATGTAAATGTAAAACCTTGAAGATACTGAGTTGTTTTGCGTATGTGTCTGTGTGTGTTTATGTCTATGTGAGAGTGAGGCAGACCTCCCAGGGGATACATCCATGGTACCAGGCGTGGCTCTTTAAGTTGGTGCCGCTCAGCTTCAGCTCCTCCTCCAGCTGCTTCTTCAGTTTCTCAGATGGCTGCTCCAACCAGAACTTGTCTTTGGAGAACTTAAAGGGCATCACAGGTGCACAATTAGTTGAACAGAAAAGATGAAATAAACACAGAAAAGCAGGAAGAAGTGTTTTAGATCATTCTGTATCAGTTTCTGACTTTGGGTTCAAACTCAAAAACAGGTGTCTTCGGTCTGCTGCATTTCTCTCTACTTTCCTGCTGTCTGTAAAACCAAATCTGGTTCCTGTCTGTCCTTGAGATAAGCTGCTTGAAATGTTTGTTCTCTGAGAGAAACAGGCATCGGGGTGAATCTAGTCAAGCAGCCTTCCCAGTTTTGTTTTTGTGTGAATTTGTGTGCGTGCAATGGGAGAGGACAGACAGAGGGGGATGAGGAGGGAGGATGAGGACAGACAGCTTTGGCATTCCCACACTGGCATCCACACTGGCGGCACCAGGGGCCCAAGACCCAAGCCCATGCTGGGGTCTTGGCCTCGTTGCTGCAGCAACGTCATTGTGCGGTGGGGGTCATCACTCAGTGATGCTTTGTCTAACATGTCTTTCTACAAACACACACAAAAACGAAGATACTGTATATCAAGAGCTTAAACCAACGACGGGCTGGGAATGCTTTTGTTTGGACACACACAGACACACACACACACACACACGCATACATTCGCATACACACACACTAGTACTGTTATTAAACTGTTATATAGGTGACATGTTGTTTTTCTTCCTCCTGACACCTCCCACCCCCCTGCTTTTTGACAGAATGGTTTGTCCCTCTGGACTGGGAATCACAGGCTGGGCTCTAGGCCAGCACCACTTCAAAACAACATAAGAATGTGTGTGTGCGTGTGAATATGTGTGTGTGTTTTAGAGGAGGAAAAGACCTGGAAGCTCCTAATGAATAGCTTTAATTTCATTAGCATTATCATTCATTGCCAGCTTGTCCCATTCGGACAAGTGTGTTTGTCAAGTATCCAATTATAAGTCAATGGACTGGAAATTCTCTTGCTCTCTGTGTCTCTTTCCACCTTTTCCAGGCAGAGCTGGGGGTCGAACTGAGGCTGCTGTGGTTACCAGCAGCAACCGCGGCAGCTTCAAAGTATTTTACCACAGAGGGCCGCATTCCCCGAG
Organism: Acanthurus leucopareius; assembly: GCA_029814765.1. NCBI lineage: Eukaryota > Metazoa > Chordata > Actinopteri > Acanthuriformes > Acanthuridae > Acanthurus > Acanthurus leucopareius. Next base: position 8,278,550 of record JAQMCX010000047.1, read on the forward strand.
TCCTTTCTGTCATCCGTCCTGATTGAATTAGAGCCTGCGTGCTGTGTGAAGAGGATCTCAGCAGCTGACAGAGATGAGTTATAATCTAACCTTTAGAAAATTTGGCTACTGCTGGGAACAGAAAGTGTCCTGTCTGACAAGAGGAAGATAGAAAAGCTATTTTACAGTGAGAGGAAGTTACATATTAAACAAGATAAGAGTGTCAGATAAAAATAGATTTTAAGTCATTTACAGAGAAAGCTTACCTTCACATATTCTCCACTGCTATCTGTCACGTCCTGCAGACTGAAAAACAAGACAAACATATAAAAAGTTCACATCAAAAATATCCTGTCACCCTTTATTTGTGGGGTCTGTAACTTTATCTCCAGTTCAAACTGCTTTTCTGCCACTGCTTGACTAAGGGATGTACTGTACATGTATGCAACCTCTCAAATCTTATACATATATATATTTGCATATTTACACGTTATGCTAAGACAGGAGGGCTTTCAAATATCAATGTTCTTTGTACAGTCTGGTCTGCTGATCCTGTACCTGCCATGCATTAAGGCACTGGCACACATTCTTACTGTATCTATGAAGACATTTTTGGATAGCAGCGATCTTGTTTCTACAGGTTTATTTAATGTGAGACTAAGAGTCTGCAGCCATGTTATTGGCTCTGTAAGGCCGTACACAGACACAACAGTGCTTTGAGCTATCTTTAATGTGCTAACATGATGCTTATGACGCATCACATTCATACTCAGAGTTTAACATTTACTAATTAGCAACAAAATATGTAGGCTACAGCTAAGGCTGATGGGAATTCCCTACTCTTGCAAGTATTTGGTCATTAGTCAAAATAGGCCAATTGGAATAAAACATTACCAAATGTATCAAGAAACATGACTCACGTAACATAAATAGAACTTTAATACATTACCTCATCACACAATAAGGTACTGTGTGTTTCAGCCAAATAAATGTTTATACATATTTATTCATGACCGATGTGTATACACCAACTACATAAATCCTTGCATTATGGTAGAATTGATGAATGAATTGTAATTAAGTGAAATCAGAAGTGTAGTAAAATTTGAGAGTGAATCTACTTCGTCTTTAAACAGAACCAAACTGTAGTTCTTTGCAGGAAACTTAACAGAAAATTACTGGAAAGCTGTAATCCTCTTAATATAAATATGATACAGGCAACAACTAAGTTTGAACATTTTGACAAATTATATATTGGGAGTTTAAAACTAAACTGTTTTTCAATGGTTGTGTGGGTTTGGTTTGATCGGGTTTGATGGACAATGACATCTCCCTGGTAACATAAATAAATAAGCCCACAACTGTAATCAGATTTAGCTTCTCAGTTCTGTATTACTCAGTTCTGGTTGGTGAGTGGGGATATCTGACATCATATATTTAAAACAGCACTCATGTCAAACCAAAAGCACAGAAAAAAAAGCAAATGCAGAAATCTGTGTAAAGGTCAGATTACAGTGTGTTCACCTGACCTTAAAGCTGTGGTTCCCCCCGAAGATAATTCTGAGGGGTTACAAGATAAACTAAAGTGTAAAATGTTTTTTTCTTCTTTTTCTTGTTAAATAATGACTAATTTAACCACTGAAAGATTATAACACCCTTCAAATCAAACAATCAGAGAACAAAACCTCAGGCTAATGTCATTCATACTCTAGGAATAACCTTCTGGGGGTGTGGGTAGGATAAAGGTGAAATAATATCTAGTTTTAAAATGCCACAAACCAGAAAGGTTTGAAACACAAAGCACATAGCAAGAGCGGGTTCAGAAACGATCAGCAATAATACCAGAGCATGGGAGTGTTTGTTTCTTTGCTGCATGAAAATATTCCCATTCGTACAAAAAGAGTTCATAAACAGGAAATGTTATGTCCTCAAGGAAATACGGCAGGATTTCAACAGACTTCAATATTACCAGTGCACATAGTCTTCTTCATCTCCTGCTTTCTTCACGATGAAAACCAAGTGTGGTTCAGTCCTGACCGTCTGCTCCACAAAACACACTGACCGACACAAATGCCAGCTTTTCTTTTCAGTTCCATCAGCTCTCAAACAGATAATATCACAAGCTTGCCTGAGAATGTTCACCAGGGTCTTCATGATGAACATGTTAAATTTTTACTTTTAATTTTGGTCTGCATCCTGCAATTCTCAACATACTTCCATTTGATAAACTCATTCGATAATTGCTGAGATATTTCTGTCTGGACCAAAGTAGTGATCGATGGGTTCTAAACAATATTTGATGCTTGACACAACAGGCACTTTTTGGTTGGCAGCAAAGAGGACTGAGCTTCAACACCTAGCCTTCTGTATTATAATAGCAGCTTTCATACTAGTAGTAATAGTGGTATTAGTGGTGGTAGTGGTAATAGTAGTAGCACACTTTGTGTCCTCTGCCTGACTGTCTGACTGTCCTGTTGCACAACTCTCTGACAGCAGTGAAATCGGCCACCACCCAGCAACAGCTTGCAACACAACAAACTTTTCCTCCGAGGATGAAGTATATTTCTTCTGCTGCTGTGTGAAACCTCAGATCTGCATAATAGTCTGTTTTTCAGGACTGAAGCAAACTTTATTCCTCCCCTATGTCCATACGGTAATCACACCAGCTGACCTCTCATCCAGTCTGAAGTCTCCAGGCATCATAAAACTGAGCTCCGCACACAGGGGAGCACACACACACATTTAGCCGATGTTAAAAAATGCACAAAAAACCCTCAAACAGCAGTCGCAGAGTTTCTTTCTGACAGCGGTGATGTGTTCTGTCAGTGAAACTGCACGTAAGCATTTGCTTTTTATGTCTTCCGTCACTCTGCTCTTCCTCAACATTCTGCATATTTCCATGAGTAATGTCAAGGGAGGTGACCCTTTGTTCCCAAACACAAACTCTGAGAGCAGACAGAAAACACACACAAACACAAACACACACACACACACACACACCAACAGATGTGAACGCACAAGTAGAACATACTACATGAGAAACTTCCTGACAGCCAGAAGCAATGTTCACAGACTTGGTCCAGAGTTGCTGCTTGTGACTGTGTGGAGCTCATAGAGTGATATTTAAAAAAATGCTATTTTTAATTCTTAAATTTAAAAGATTAAGGGCTTAAGGGAATTTACTCCTGGAATTTTAGTTTTTCAAAAAAAAAAAGATTGTTGTCTTTTGATTATGAAACAATTATGTAATTGGTAAAAGAAAAAAGAATCACAAAACAATTAAAGCTCAATAAAGCATGTTTGGTTTTTATTTTTAACAGTAAATGTTGCGATTATGAAAAAAATTGTCACAATAAAGGAAAACTTTTTCCAAATATTTCATCATCTAGATTTCACTCCAAGGACAGCACTTGTTCCACACAGAGTGTGTTATACTTACAGTGTGTTACAGTAGACTTGCGTAGTAGCTATTTACAATACTAGCTTCAAAATAGCTTTATTTCTTTACTTAACTCCCACAATTTATATAAAAGCAGATATGTAGTGTTACTCCTGCCACCTCAGGAAGGGAAAGCAATGCAACTGCTTCATGTCTGGAGAGTAGATTCACATTGACGTTGTTAAATAGGAAAGTTAGGAATCTCAAAGATTTGACACCAGACGCTGCCAGTGTGCAGCTCACATAGAAACCAATGAGTGATGCTGTTTTAAAGAAGATACGCGGCACATTGTTTTTATCTAGAGATTCTGCCGTAACTCCAGTTTGATCACTTTTCTAAATACTATCATCTTAAGCTTCTGCCAATCGTTAGCAGAAAAAAAGTGTGATACTCTGTTTATCACGTGTTGTCATTCAAATCATAAATGTTTTCTGGTCCACACTGACACGACATTGAAACCACAGACATAGCAACATAATAACACTTTCCACTGTGTGTTTCTGGAGTGATGGGATGGTCTACACAAACTCAGAGCTGCACTGAGAGCCCAGTGAGGAGAAACTCCCTCCGCCTGAGGGTTATCCCCCCCCAAACCAGCATCAAATTTTACAGCACTTCCTGTTCCTTCAGCCAGCATGTCTTACACATTACTGATACTCTCATAGCTCACTCACACACACACACACACACACACACACACACACATACTAGCTGTGGTTCAAAGCTCCTGTGATAACCCAAAACAAACGTGACACTGCATGCAGAGAGGAACCTGCTAAAGTTTACTACAGAGGTATAAACACAAAGCTGAGAATGAAACAGAGCTGGTGAGTCTGTCTGGCTTCATAAATGGAGGTCAAGGTTAACCTCAATAACCACTTCTGCTCTGACCAACTTAAAAACTGGAAGCAGAACCGTCTTGCTTATTTTGACAGTTCAATAAGGTCTTAAAACCACCAGCTGCTGATCAGAATATCCCAGTTACTGACCATCATTTAGAGTCCAACTCAGAGACTGTGATCGAGTAAAAACTCATCTGCCATTGCAGCGATTAAGGTTTGGTCAACTTGAACCTAAACTATATTTTATTGCTGTTGTCTTCTTATAGGACAGTTCAGTGAAAAGCCACTGACAGTAAACACGAGAGGAGAGTAAAAATGAACATATGCAATAAAGGTGCTTCGCTGACATCAAACCCAGGACGGGAAATTACATGACAGAGGTTGAAAACCATCAAGAGGATGTCTTATTTTTGCTTTTGCTTTTGTTGGCTCTCCTTGAACTTTGATGCCACGACCCTAAGACATGTTACATATATATTCTTGTTAGAGAGAAATAGTGTTTAAGAAATATTCAGGATGTCTTTTGCATAATTTTAAACATATTTTTGCCATTTCTACCTGTTCAAAAACATCTGAATCTCCACTATGATCTAAAATAAGTATGGGAACTTTTACTTTTAACACCAGAAAACTATTAGCAGAAGAGATTTTGGTCTCTTAAAATGTAACAGAGCTGATTACTTTGTTTAGTGATAATGAACCACATCAACCAGCCCAACTGAAAACAAAAGCAATAAATTGTAAATAATAAAAAACGAAATGAGTTGATAATTACTGCAGTTTCTCTGAGCATCAGCCTTAATTGACAAAACTGACAGCGGGACTTGCAACCTTTCTGTTTCTTTCACAGTTTACTGTCAAGCCTGTAAAAACTTCAGACCATGTTTTCTCAACTTCTGTAACTGGACCCTGCTTTGAAGCAGAGCAACCAGAGGTCAAAGTCAGGTGTAAATGTGATAAAGCTGGAGCAGGTATGACAGACAGGAGGAAGTGAAACACGCTGCATCTCTGCCAAAATAAACCTTATCACTCTCCTGACCTAAACCAGAACAGGATCAAATTCCTCCTCTTATGTAACATGCAGTCCCGTCCAGTTACAGAGCCGGCGCACACCCCTCCATGTAACACACACATACACATACACAAACACACACAGACTGTTAACCAGCTCGGTATCCCACTGACTTCAAAGCCATAGTTGTTGTAAATTTTCTTAGTTCTCAGGAGCTTTTCATGTTTATGGCACCAAACTAATCGAAATCATGTGTCTGTTTTTAGCTCTAATTTCATTAAAAAAAACACAGACTGCATGCAGAAAGGATCGATTCAAGTTCAAGTATTGGGACATTTCTAACATGTATGCTCGATGAGTCTTATTGAACAGATGACAGATGACACTGACATTCAGCGCAGGGCTGATAAACCTCAAACAAACAAAACGACAAGTCTAATGACTTTAACTGAACTGTTTAGGTTTTAAAAAGAATTTGCTCACCTTCTCTCTCCCTCCCCGGTACGGACTGACCGACAGCTATCGTCCCCAACTTCATACATCTTGTCCCGCACAGTCTGACCCGCACTGCCGCTGAGTTTAAACCAGCTGACTGACTGAACTGAGCGGGCAAGCAGGAAGCTACTGCGCATGTGCTGTGCGACAACGTTCCTAAATTGTATCATAACTGTATCTGTAATATTAAGACTTTTTTTAAAAAAAATAATACCGCGCACATGATAGACTATGATTTTTGTAAAGCTACACAACTTAAACAACGCCAGGCATAACTACACAATTTTATTGTGACACCATGATGAATGACTTATTTCAGAGTAAGTAGGCTATATAATTGTATTTTCCTGATAAGGTCGTGCTTTCATCACTTGAATGTTAAAGTTGGTTGAACCGGAATTGATTTTTATCACTGTATACTGCGTTGCTTGTGTTTTCACTGAAGGTCTTGTTAGTAAAGGTTTATAACATTGTGTATTTGTGGATATTTTAAAAACTCTACAAAACCCTTCGTTCCTTCTCGTTTGAACTGAACATTTTAGAGTTGAAAACAAACAAACCGCAGACTATTCTGGGCCCCCTGCATCTTCCAAAAATAATAATTCATCTTTCTCACCTGTCAGTGCTCTCCACTTCCTGCAAGACTGTCACAGTCTGTGTGGTTTCCTGTTTACTTGAGATGCTTTGCTGCCTCTCACTTTGGTAGTCCTTGCTGCTGTGAGCTGCCTCAGCTATCGGGTCCATTGGCACATACACATCCTGTGGCAGAGCCACTTTTGGGCCGTTAGTTGCCATGTTTAAAAGCTCTTTTACAGGTCTGTCTGCTTCTAAAGCATCCTCGCTCCTTGACAGTGTTTCTTGGCTCTTAATGGCTGAAGGGTCATTAAAGCAGCTTTCAGGTGCTGAGGTCAAAGGTGAAGCCCAGCTGGGTTCTGGGGTGGCAGGCAGTGGCCGGGCCGGTGGAGAAACAGGCAGAGACCGGTCCAGACTGGTCAAACTGAGGCTTGACAGGGCACCAAGCAGAGGAGAGTCTCGAACATGTTCCCCCGCCTTCGGCTTGCTCTGCCTTTCACTCTCCACCACCTCTTCCTCCTCTTCTTTCTTCTTCTCCTTCAACCGCTTGTAGCTCTTCTTGTGCTTCTGGCTGCGGGGCACAGTGCCCACATGTGTGTACATTTCGCTGGACTGGGCATAACTGGGGCTGCGGAGGCAGGACTCCATGTCATCCACCACTTGGCCCCCAGCTGCTGCTTTGGCACTGCCAAGGATCCCATCATGCTCTGGGGCTGCCTTAATGTTGACCCTCTCTGACAGTCGGCGGGTGGAGAGATTGGTGAGGCTCCCAAACCATTTCAAACCTGGACAGTAGAGGAAAGTTGGAACAAAGCTTCGAGAAATTTTGCTTGATCAACATCACTAGATTTCCATTTTAAAATGAACTTTAGTGCCTTTATGTGAATAAAACAAAATTATGACTTCAGAAATAAGAGGGAAAGCAGAGTTCTGTTTTACACAAACACCAAATACAAATCAAACATATAGTTCGACCTCTGATAAACACAAGATGATAGAGCCTGGTGTCTTTTGTCTTTTGTTTTGCAAAATAGTTTTGGAGTGTGTCTGTGTGTTAGTGTGATTTGTGCTAAAATCTGGAGAAGTTAAGAAGACTTTGAGTAAATATCCACTCTTAACCAAAGAGTTTAGGGTGAAATAATTCATAATAATCACCTCATTTATGCTAAAATTTCTCTGTATCTGGTTTAGACATGCGTGTTCCCTTGATAATTATTTCTTAAATTTGTTCTCAGATTTTAAAGGCAGCACAGTTGCATATATTGTCTTTATTGTATATTCTTGTGATGCAAGGGGAGGGCGTCACTTACATGTACATTCAGAGAAAAAAGGGAGGCTTTTCTGTGCGGAAGTCACCGAAAAAAACTTGAATTTTTAGTAAGTTTTGAGAAAAGTCAGAAAGTCAACATTTCCACAAACAAATTTCACCCACAGTCTGTGTTTCTTTCTTAGTTCATCTGTATTCTGCTGCAACACCTAAATTTCCTCTGTCTTAAGTTCCTTTCAATTTCAGCTGTAATTGAGGATGTTAGAATGATGACATGCTATATAACATGCAAATGAAAGTACACAGTTGAGTCTAACAGGACACCCAGAGGACAAACTGTGAACAATAGTTACAGACTGTAACAAACGTTACAGTCTCATGAGCCCACTACTGAGGCTGTAGAGTAGACCTTTTGTTCATTTGCTCTTACAAGACAGGCTTTCTCAAGCCTCTCTGAACTCTGATCCTGTTTTGCGTTGTTGTGTTGTTATTTTGTTTTAAAGAGTACAGAGGGTCTGAAACCTTTACACAGAAAATATGTCATATCTGAAACTTGGCCTCAGTTCTAAATGATAAATGTCTAATCGCCTGTGATACATGTGTCCAGCTGACCAGTGAACCATAACGATGAGACAGTCTAGTCTAAGATATTTAATTATGAAATTATAGATCCACCAAATGAAAAAAAGTTATATTCTGTTCTGTCTATAGATGACACGTTTAATTTAGTAGAAAGGGAAATACACATTGTGACTGTCAACTTTGTTTTCAGATGATTTTAAAGAAAGCAAAGCTTTAATATTATATAACAAATTTTAAACCCCCTAATCTGATAATAGCCATTATTGTATTCCTACTCAAGGTCATGTTATTAGTCAGGTAATACATTACACTCCTTGTGACATGTAATCACACATTTTCGAAACAATTATAAATAATGTGGGGCTTTTTTAAGTCACCAGCAGCTGCAAACATTTAGTTTTCACTTTGTCCTGTGAAAGAAGCAAATGTTTTCTTTTCCTTGGAGTCATCTCAGGAATGTTGTTGTACCCCTCATCTGCTGAGACTCTCATCGTTCCTATTCTAAACTGCAGCCTCTTGAGCTCTCAGCAGTGTTTGATTATGTTTCTGCCCCTGGGACCTATTAGACCCTGAAAACACTGATGGATATTTATTTCCCCAGCTAAATATAGACTAATGAATTTGAGCAAGAGAGAGAAGGGAGATGGTGGCGGTTCAGATGCAAAGAATCAACATCATTTATTTTTAATGTTGAAGCCCTGTTGTGGAGTCTTAACAACTTTCGCTGAATCTTTATGTTCATCTTTTCAAATGTGCAGGAAGGAACGTTTTTGGATTAGATATTGGTTTTTTTTAATCAAAAATCTAAATCTATCAGTTCACCACAGGAATACCATGGTCTTCATCCAGCATGCCTGATTCCTTCGTTAACCCATTAAACTAACTGTATGAAATTGGGTATTGAAATAAAACTTAAAGCACATTCTCTAAAACTACTATGGATTTGGTGATGCTGCATATTATACCAACACTCGCTTTCAGAATCATCACAACAACTCTGGTTGTTAAAGCCTTTGAAAAATGACAGTTACAAAAAAATTTCAAGTGCTGTTTTTTTAATCTGCCTCTGTGTTGTTTAGACGAAAAGATTGATAGCACTGTTGTATTTGTCAGAATAAGTTGACTAGCAGACAAGACATGATACATTAATTGGTGAGCCTCAGAAGTGATAATAACTGGATTTTTTACCTGCAGATAAAGTCAGGTTAGCTGTCACCCCCAGTCTTTATGCTAATCAAAGTAGTCACTGGCTTTAGCTTCGTGAGCAATTAGTGAACAAACATTCAACTAAGGTGAGATGTGACCAACAAAGTAGCAAAAATGTAAACTAATGGCAGGTCATGTTGACTGAGCTGACATTTGAGAGAAAGAGAGCTACTAAAAGCTATTTATCTGCGTCACCATCCAGTTTTGTTGAATGTCCTCGGTCAGAGTATTTACTGCTCCTCAACAGAGACATTGTTTACGCATAATACAGTGGTACAATACAGTAGTTTAACCCGTTGCCTATGCAACGCTCACCATTCCGCAAATGGATATTGAGTAATTTTGCTGCGTCACTTCCTGAGTGACCAGGCCATAACAACATCACACTAGTTCTCCATTCGGTTTGACAGACATAATTTGCTTAACCAACACTGGTCACTTGGCAGGAAAAGATAAAGATGTGTTAGTTAGGTTCCAAATAACAATGACTTATTTCGCCATTGTTATGGTGAGAAGAGTCTCACAAGATCCTGAAGGGCCCACTAATGCTCTTTGACAGCAGTTCAAGAGATTTTGTGTTTGAGCACACTCAAAACTTTACCCCTCACCTTCTAAATAAGACTAGAGCTAATTTGTTTCATACTTTTATACATTGTGATAGAGCTACTTTGCCTTGCTGTTTCCCCCTGCTTTAATGCCGAGCTGCCACATTCTGAATCTGCTCTGTGTACTGCACTCACAGTGATTCAACTAATATTCAAAGAGGACAACCAACAGCAGGATTTCCCAAAATGTTTTTTTAAGTGATATGCATATACAAAAATAGCACCATATACTGACAAGAGAGCATTTTTTTGGGTGGAACAAGTTTTCTATTGACCTCAACCTAGAGATTCACTTTAGCAGCTATGATTCAGAGATATTTGTCACTTTTTAAAGAAAATAATTTCTTTAAAAGTAACATTTTTAAGACAAAAACAACCAAAATGACATTTTACACAGGGTTTCTGACACCCCATGAACTCAAAGACAAGCAGCACAGTGATTTGTTTAAAGTTTTTTGTCCTGATTTTTGCCTTAACTATATTGCCTCCAGATGCATCACTGGTATATTCAGCTCTGAGAAGTGAACAGCTTTAGCATACTGCAGCAAATGAGAAGCACAGTGAGCTGTTGTCCTTTCAGATATTTGTCGTCTTTTCTTAGCTCAACTCTGTGCTGAACCGTGCTCTCAGCCAGGCTGCTGTCCATTCAGACTGCACAAAGACACATCTATGCTTCATTTACAATGGACCAAAAACTGCTTGTAAGTGGAGCAGTAAACAAAGAGCCAACACACACATACAAACACACTCAGTGAAACAAGTGTCAATAGATCACATTCTTTTATAGGATTACACAAATAAACCCGCATCAGCCTGTTTTCCCTGACTTAACTTATAGAAACAGGACAGTCTGTTTTTACAAATTACAAAGTATTCTTACTCATGCACTGTATATTTCATAGTATTTAGGGTTTTTTTTAATTATCTTTGAGTATATCTAGTTTCTGTTACTTTAAATCTCAACTTTGCTACATTTTTAGTGAAAAATATTTTATTCATTGTATTCATTCTGTTTCTCTGACAGACATTAGCAACCAGTTACTTTTAGATTTTCCCATCTCTGATATTGAAGACTTGTTAACAGCAATGATGGAGAATGTATTCAAATCCTTGTATAAATTCTGACGGTTTAAACTAGCTCCATCTCAAAAAGCAACAACTGTAAAATGCTGCTTGTACATCGATCTGTCAGAACAATCTAATAATGTCATTAATGACAATTCATAAGTCAATGGTTTTAAGATTCTACACTTTACAAGGATGTTATTGTTCTCTTGAATGGTAATTTGGGGAAATGACCCACTCAAATATCCCAAAAATTGCACAACATCACAACAAAGAAAAAAAATATAACTTACTCAGTTTACGTTTGTTCATGTTTTAGACTCTGAATCTGATGACTTCCTGATACCTCTGCACATAAAACTGTCATAAAAATTGGATCTTCTTTTTGTTGCTGCAGTGTGTCGAATGGCATGTGCTTTACCCAATCTGTTTCCTGCTCTGAACACAGCGGAAGTGTTGGGGGTGAATTTCAAAGTTGTTTCATCTTATGTTGAAGCAATCAGGTGACAAATCATTTTCTGCAATACTTTGGAAATGCATGTCAGTCTGAAGACGCACAGGATGTTTTGCAAATTTACAGTTTCCATTCAAATTTTAACTTGTATTAAGCTTTAAAAAAAATATCGCTTTTAGAAAATCTTGTGTCTTCAAAATGTCAGCTGCTGTTTATTGATCTTAGTAACAAAAGACTTTTACACAAGCTTATATCTGATAAAAAGTTTCAGGAAATTTCCCCAGCCTTATCAGCACCATGCAATCCTTTAACTGATCTGAGAACAGGAGGATCCCCCATACTGAAATTAGAGTTTTGTCTTCATAGCAACAATCCAACGCAACAATACTGTTTACATTCAGACACATTAGCTAGTTAATCGTGTGACAGATGCTTTTGCTCCAATAAATTCCTGAAAGCAAACTTTCGCTTATGCAGCTTAAATGTAGCATCATTTTAAAACTACATTTCCATTTTTCTCAAGAAATTTCTGTTATGCTTATTTGACATATTTCAATTAAAATATTTGATCATTAATAATAAGAACAAGAGCATATCCTCCTATTTCGTTGTCTTTCCAGATTTTACTAGACAATAATAATATGTTCCTTAACATTAAGATATTTTGAGTTATGCACAATGATCTGTGTTTCTTGAGACCACCCTGAATAAATGCATAGAAAATTAGGAATTTGAAAATAATAGTCACAGAGAAAAAAGAAAAGAAATGAAAGGGCAAATTATCACCTACAGAACACTCTTTAGAACAATTTCACTTCTTGTTTCAGTTCTTAAAATTATTGGGTGGAGCTAAACTTTGTGTTCAACTGAAAGTTGCCTCACTTTTATGTTAAAACACAAATTACAAGGACAACAGGATCGCCCACTGAGTGAATATTTGTTGGAAAAAGACCTTACCATTTTTTAGGCCATTCATACATATTTAGGATCTTGTTTGTAACATGACATGTGCTGCTTTTAAAAAACTACGTTTCTTCATGTATATTGTATGCTTTTACTTGCTAAAATATTTTTTTATTTGTTAAAGCTGCTATCTATCAACTGAGAATGTAAGCCTGTGTTTTCTGTTAAATATAAAGGAAAAATATACAATCTCATATTGCATTATCAGTCAATTTTGCAGGGAAACTGCCTCTTAGTAGTACATAATTTAAATACTGACTCTGTATGTATCGAGCTTAGCAAAGGTTACTTAGAATTACAACAAAAATTATAAAACAACAATTTATAAAAACATCCTTTTTGCCTCAAGACTTTGGGTGAACTTCTTTGCCTTTCTGCTGTAGCTGCTGTCTGTCTGCTGATGTTTCCCTCTCTGTTTCTCTGTCAAATGAAAAAATAAATGTGGGCTCACCTTTAACAGACAAAAACCTAGAGAGAGAAAACATTCAACCACAGAGGAGAGGCATTTATCACTCTTCACACGCTGTGGCTGGAGTCATCTTGCAACATTTCCTGCCAACAGTTGATGAACTTGAATCCCAAAATCACCTGAGCAGATTTGTGCATTCTACTAAACCACATAATCACGTAAAATTATTTTGCATTTAGTGTCATGAAAACAGACTCAGAGGACACAAACATGCTGCATTCCAGTAGTGAAAAAAGGGAAAAAAAAAAGTTTGTTTAAGTGTCTTAGTGGGGTCCAAACAGAGCAACAGCATCATATAGGGCATATGGCTGGTTTAGGATTAAACTGTACCTAAGACTTGGTTTGAGGGTCAGAGTAACAATTAGGTTAGGCTTAGGGTAGAGCCTAGGATCAGGTAAGTATATGTAATGGTTGAGGTCAGTTGAAGTGTTGAAGATGGGTCCCTACAAAGACAGATTTATTCAGCTGCATGGCCCTGTATTTGTCTTTTTGTGTCTCTGTTTTTCTGTGTGTGTATATGTGTGTGTATAACAGAGGCTGCATCGCACCAAGTTTCGACAAAATCTGAGAGGCCTCAGTGGTTACAGCCTTTCATAAAGTTTTGTGTCTAAGTAATTTGACATTTTCAGTGATCAAAGTGGTTTGAAAGGTTTATTAGATAAATGTAGTAAGTCACACATAACAATCACACATTAAAGAAAACTCAAATTGGTATTTTTTTTAATTTCCTTTGTTTTTTTTATTGGCAAGAAGGGCTTCATACACATGTTCCACTTCTTCAGAGTTACTCATTTGACCTTTGAGTTGTCTCTCCAAAATCAGGTGAGCACATGGTAAAATTAAGGAAATAACCAAAATACTTAGAAATAACCAAAAAACACAGAAATGAGATTGCGTCTTTTCTGTAATAGCTGCCCGATATTACATTTTAAAAGACAGTGACTGGTGGAAAATCCCTCAGATTCTCAAATGTAATACAAAGGCCAAAGTCATAGGTCAAGATGAATAACTCTCAGTCATAAAATCTTATTTAACTTTAACTTTTACGAATAAATGCAGCAGGCATTAATGTATCCTTACTCTTCAGAGCATATGTATCCAGTGCTGTCAGGAAATAAACTGCTCGAGTGCTGGAGGAAGATTTTTTGCTTTGATAAAACTTAGAACAATAAACTGAAAAAAAAATCAACAAAATATCCTGCAAAATTCAAAAGTTTAACTTAAGTAAAAGCATGAAAATATTATTCTTAAGAACTAATTATACTTATCCATTACTTGATTCTTTTCTGTAATACCATATTTTGTGTTTTATTTTGCTACACTTCAGAGGGAAATATTACATCTTTTACTCCACTATATAAATCTAGCATCTTTACTTATTGTACAAATTAAGATTTTTACATTCAAAATACATAAACTTGTAAAATATGTTTTGTTGTAAACAATACACACATGTACAGTTACAGCAATTACTTAATTAAAGAAGCTTTTTTTTATTGGTATTAACATAATTTTTAACATACAAATTAATGATTCCATATTCCTAAATAAATTTTCTGTTTTTCTTTTTAATAATTTTGATAATTTTATTTATCTAAAAAAAAAATTAAGATTTAAAATGTTGGTTGGACAAAATTAGAGGCAAAGTTTGTGCTGTTGTAATGCCACTGTATTCTCTGTTACAATTGTTGATAACATTACTGTTAATGTTACAGCTGGTTGAGATGGAGCTGATTAAAACAATCATGCTGTATCTAAAAATGAAATCAAAGTACATTAAAAATTTTACTTATGTTCAGTACTTCAGTAAATGTAGTTAGTTACCTCACCATCACTGCCTGTTTCCGCTGTTGAGTTGTGTTTTGGCCCAGCTGGCAGTCGTGACTGACTTTCTGTCTGCAACTTACAACAGTTGTTATGTCTGCTGAACAAGAAAGGCTCAGAGTCACAACATGAATGAGGCCTGTATGTACCAAGCAAGTTGTGTTACTGTATTCAAAAGAGCTCTGAGGGTTACTTAAAGGGTCAGTTTGTCCATATCACAAAACCACATCTGTAATGATGAATTCAGATATCCCAGCTGGGAACTTATTTATCAGACCTATCATGTTTGAACTTCAGGATCCTGCTCCTGTGACTAATGAAAAATCTGTCATGCATAATTTACTTGACGACCTGAACTCTATGTTCTGAGTAAAAGCCCAAAATCTACCTTCATAATAAAAGCCATGTTGTCTTTGAATTCTTTTATAGAGACTTTTTGTGTCACAGTCCTATGACATCATTTAAGGATTAATCTTTTTTCTCATAACCATCATATCTTTGCTTTAAACACAGAAATAAGTCTTGCCTTTATCATCTTATTTAAAGTATTAGCATTAATATGTTCTTACAGAGAGAACTCATTATGCAAACTTTAAAGTATTTATTTATTCCTTATTTATTTACAATTTAATTATTATTAACATTTTGGCAATGACAGGCTAATGCATTCATGTGCTCACCACTTTTGTTGCAGCTGGTGAAGGGTTAGGGCTAACCCTTGAATAAAAAAATAATAATTACTTAAATTTTTGCTTATCAGTTGATTGAATTATTTGCATATAGCATCAGTATGATAACATAAATGTGTAAAGTAACCGTAACTAATGCTGTCAAATAAATGTAACTGTAACAAAGTATAATATTTCTCTTTGAAATGTGGCAAGAAATGGAAAAACAATTACCTCAAAATTCTCCTTATAGCAGTATTAAACGAATATATTTAATTATATCCCACCAGTGGAAAACTATGCATGCATATTGTTCATTATTTTCCATCGTTACCTTAAAACCAATTATCTGAGCCACTTGCTGACATTACACTGGCTGTATCATGAGTGCTGCTCTGGTTTTGGACGCTAGGTGGCAGCAGAATATAGTTATAATATAGTTTTGACTTTCAAGGTCCTTGTATTTCAGTGTTGCCGCTTCAAAGTGGAGCACAGAGCTCAGAACAGACACCTCACAGTGTTGACCTTCACAGCACTTTAGAAATTCTTCCTTTTTGGATTCAGGCTCAGGGAGCCTTAATATTGAAACTGCAAATGACTGAAAGAGTTTTAAAGGTCTCTCTCCATGAGGAGATAATGTACTGTTCCATGTAAGTTATGCCATCTCAGTTGTAAACTGTTTGAAGTTTGGCTTGTCCATTTAGAAAAAACAATACGGAAAATAAATTCAGAATACTTTACATGACCCCAATAGAGAATGTAATAATCTTATATATTTTTAATGTATAAAGCAGAATGCTCTTTTCTTCAGTACTCTTGATTGTGTTAATGCTATAGCTGAACATGAGCACTGTATTTCTGATGTTGTCTTGAAATGAACAAAGTACAGTACAAACATGCCAAGATTTGCACATTCATTTCATTCTCAGGTGGAATCTGTAGCAAGAGAAACATAATATGCAACTCTTAGTGGAACGCAAAAAAGAATACACATCCCAACTTGCAACAGTCACACATAAAAAGAACCAAAACTTTTTTTTCAGACTATTTACATGAACACAAATATGTTAAATGACTAAATTGGTCTACTAAGCAAGACAGAGCAATCGGGATGCTTTTTCTTTCACAGTCACCCAGGCACACCCACAGGCTCTCGCTCACTCTCGTGTACATGCTACATGATCAGTGACACACTTGCAGTCACTCTCTTGCTCACTCTCAGGTTTCCAGGAGATTGTATCTGATTTGCGGGTGTGCGGGGGCCGTTATTAATATGCGAAAACTTCCAGGAGAGATGAGATGTCTGTAATGAAAAGCAGGGAAAATTCAAACAAATTGCTTCAGAGCTGGAATTTTTTATTTGGGATTTACAGAACTGTGATAAAACAGATACATTCTGTCTTTAATGAAATCAAGTTAAAATTCACTATGGCTTCTCGCCTCCATTTCCATCTGAAAGCAGATTTATTGAACCAGGGACAATTTTGCTCTCTTGTCAGATGTTTTTTGGAATGAGATTAGTCTCTGCAGAAGAAAATCTGGTTTAATAGGTCATTTCATTTGCAACTGACTCATCAGATCTCATTTCTCCTAAAACAACAAAATAGCCTGTGTAGTGAGATAATCTGTTTCCATGGTGTGACTGTCTTCTGAGGCAGTTAGTTGTTTCTTTTAAAAGAATGGTATCTGATCCTGGAACAGCAGGCCATTTCACCTGCTGCTCTCCATTCTGCACACCTGTCCTGCAGTCAGCAGAATGTAGATTTAATATTTAATTAGTTCAGGTATTTAGCTTTCGATTAATGTCAGTGAGTAGTGAAGTCTGTAAAATTTGTAGCATCACATTCAATCAGGAAATCTGCAAACAGTAACTAGGCATACTTTGACCTTTTACTTCCAGTGTTTAGAATTTACTGACATCTAGTGGTGAGGTTGCAGATTGCAAAACACTGAATATTTCTCAACTCACCATTCTGGGTTACAGTAGAAACATGGTGGTGCAACAGGGCAAATTTTGTGGAAGAGGACCTGCTCACTCTGTGAATATAAAGGCTTTTTCTAAAGTAGTCAAATTACAACAATTCTAATTTTTAGTTGTTTATACAATAATAAAATCAAACTCATTGATATTATATCCCATTCCAATATGTGTTTTTTGTTAAAAAAAACGAACCTACAGAGTAGCATGTAACTTAAGTTACCAAATAATTGCAGAAAAAGTGCAATATTTCCCTTTGAGATGTAATGGAGTAGAAGTATAAAATAGGAGAAAACTTAAATACTTAAGTAAATAAAAGTACTTCAAAGTTGAAGAATAGTATAATAGTGTACTTGAGTAGTTAGAGAAACAGAAACATTGCCAAGAGTGAGGAAGTGACCATAATACACACAGCTCCAAGAAAGATCATGAAAACATATTAAATTGGTTATTGTGTTCTTTGCTTAAAGCAACAGAAAAACTGTTTTAAAACCCTGAGACCTCCTCAATACTTTGAATATTAACTAAAAGTAAAAAAAAGACTTTATATTATCATTCAAAAACACAACTTATCTGCTTCATGTGACATGATTTGATCATATTTGCTTAACAGCATATCTGTCCTGATCAGTGCATTTTCTGACCATTTTGAGAGAAAAGTTTTATTTCAGAACTTGAAATAAGAATCTGAAAGAATCTGAAAGAAATGGTCACACACTATATTTGAAAGAACTCAAATATAGCGCGTGAGTCCAGCTTAATTTCCTCGGCAGTGACAGTGAAAAAAAACAGGACCATGAAATGATTTTTTTCCCAGGAGAGCAGAAACCATCAGAGAGGACATCATTGGTTTAAAATCTGTTTAGAGAAGAAGTTACTGCAGAGTCTCCCTAAAACTTGGAAGCATCCTTGAAAGTATTTTGCAATCTCTGTTTGAACCATCTGCCAGCAAAGAAACGTGATGTCTGACATGATGTTGTCAAGGTCTCTTTTACCACAAATAAACATGAAGAATATGAGGACATCTGGTTGATCAAATTAAAATGTGTCCCTCATCTAACTGCACCATCTGGCCCAATGAGCTGTAAATTTGCTAATTTATGATGTTTTTTGTGTTTTTTTCCCACTTTGCTCAAGTGAATAAATGCTACATCACTGCACATTAATTAAACACATGATATCTTTTTCTTCTGGCAGTTGACTGAAATGACTCTGAATGGAATACAGTATCGGATCCTGATCAATGACAGAGAATAATGGAGTGAAAAGAGCATTATTCATGCTGGATCCCATCTTGATCCACTCTCACCACTTTTATTACCCTTTGTCTGCTCTACTTAGAATCACTGTATGAAACATTGCTGCTAGAATGTTAACCCAGACTAGGAGGAGAGACAACATTACTCCAGTCCTGACAGAGGCGCTCCTATGATGAGTTTCCATTCACCTGTTTTGTGTGCATTTTCAATTTAAAAACAATAAAAGGGAGGAAATGCAGACACTAAAAAAAAACAAAAACCTGAGTTTTGCTGAGACGCAATACTGATGTAAAATGTGACAAGTGGGGTTGGTAGCATAGATGCCAAATTAATCATGATGTACGTAAAGCATGAGATTTTAACATCAGCTGTAGCTTTCAAAGCTCAAAACATCAGATCTGTGTACAGCAGTGAGGAGATTGAGTCTAGTGTTAATAGATGAAACAAACAGAGGTGTCTTAATTTCATTCGGTTTTCTACATTTTTTTACACCAGTAAATGTTTAACTAGAACTTTTTAAACTACATCATCGTTTCACCCTCTTTTTCCACAAAGGTATTACAGTACAGTACCAGATACCTGAAAATAAGGGACTGGTGATCTTGATGAATCTTGAACCTAGTGAAATTCACATAGTAGTAGTGGATGGAAATGTGCATACATTCATTTTCTGAAAATTTTCTGAAAATTTTGTTGTGTTAAATGTAAATACCCCCTTTTACATGTAGAAAGTAACTAGGTTACTGTCACAGAGTTTGCATGCCAGACTCAGTTAGCCACAGGAGTTCAACTCCGCCTGTAAACCACTTGTTTAATGGGTTTTTTTGGGCCTGGAGAAATTGTCAGTCCACAAGAAAATTATGTTAATTTAATGTTTCTTCAAGGCTTAATATTAAGTTTCTGCCACAAGAGGTCTCTCAGTCAAAATAAATAAAACAAAAGATGTAGTTTGATGACTTTGTGAAGTATGGGATTGGGATTTGTTAATTTCATTGTTAAAAGTCACCATTGATGATAATAATCTATCTGACTAATTCAAACAGAAATGTCCCATGGCAAGGTGATGAATCAATGTTTTTTTTCCGTTACATTTAGACATGTTTGATTTCCTCCCTCCATGGTGTCACCCCTGAAGTTTGAGACAGCAAAGTGAAACACACCAGAGAGGGACACACCATTACCTTGACTAAAATTACAGATTTGTGTGAGTTTAAACATTGTCCAAAGCATTTGAAATAATGTAAGTACACAACTCAACCAAATATACAACAATGATAAAGTCAATATTAGACATTTTAATGTAGAAATGTTACATTTTCTAGATTACAGTGTCTTACGGAGTATAGATAAAGATAGCTACCTGTGGTTTTAGAGTCCAAGCAGAGATAAAAAGGTGTCATTCGGTTGGTTTGTGTAACCTGAAGGATCCAGTGTTTCAGAAACTGCCACCAAATATCTGGACCTAACTGAAGAAGGTTCGGTTCCAGCTGGTAGGGCAGTCCAAATGAATGCTTCCAAAATGGGCATGGTTGGATGTGAGTATGTAAGAGAGTAATATTATAGAACAATAGCGTTATTAACTTAATAAGTGCACACCATTCAATCTAAGTCTTTGATTTTCTTGTCAACGAATCCAGACCAACACCAACTGACCCCAGTTTGTTGTTCTTATTTCTAAACAAGTTAATCCCTAAAACAAGTGGGTACTGTAATTTAATAAAAGTACTCAAACAAGAAGAAAAATTCTGCATGTTAGGGACTATAATCAGCCCCAAATTTATCTTTACTTTACAATTTGTACTTTTAATGCCATCAGATGCTCTTTTATTTTAATCCTGTCAAGCCCTTTAAGTTTGTGTTTTTAAAATTGGCACATACTGTCTTTAAGCATTTTTGAGTGTTTAAAAAAGCACTTTACGAGTCCTATCAATTATCACTGTATATTCATTTCTCTGTGGGTTAACTGGTGTCTCATATAGCCAAACTGTGACACAAACACAGCCAGTGTCTGCTTGTCTGGCATTATAAACAGAGATCTCATGATGAATATAGACACAGAAATGTAATCTTGAAGCACTGGCCTCCTTTTTATTATTGTGTGCAGTAAAATATTGATGAGCTTCCCTTTACGCCATGGCTGTCTCAGATATTTGCCTCTCACTGAAGAACGCTGTAGCATCTTTCCTGCCAAACAACCAGGACTGTTGACTGTTAACAAAAGCCGCTGTGCAGGCCATGTTTTCAAAAAACCACGTGGGGAGAGGATGGGTAACCATCCTGCTCTGTGGACAGTTTGTCGCTATTTTCATCTCACTATGATCTGTGCCCAGTGTGCTGCTTTCTTCAAGAGCTGTTTCATGTGCTCTCATTGTTTTTACCTTCTGGGGCGGGTAGGAGACGCGTTCTATTGTTAATTTCATCCCTTCTCCCCCCTGTGCTTCATTTGCTGAACACATCTCTGTGGCTGTGATTTATCACAGCTAGGAAACTTTCAGGTAATTCCCAGGTGATGCCACCTGTCTTAACAACCGCCAAAAATAGAAGACTTATCACCTACAAGTAGACTGCAGAGGATATGTTAAGCTTTCCTCCCCTGGTCCCTGAGACATTGTGTATGTCGCCACTTTATTCCACCGCTGAGCTGATTTGCTCATGACTAAAAGGTTTTACGTACTTGTTTAAAGAAAAATGAAGGTATGTGAGCCAGTGCTAGATTAAATTTTTCTCTAATATTAAATCTCATTCAGTGCAATATGAAACAGAAACTGCTACCGATACCTGGGCAGCCATTCACTGCAGCAGATGATGGTGAGTTGTGCATACCATCATAGATCATTTGTCGTATGTATGAACAGCTTATTTTCTCAGAGACAACTGTCTAAGCAAAGTCTCTGGTCATCTGTAAAAAGAAAATATTTAAGCATTTCTTCATGGATAATCAGATGATTTTTGCAATGATCATACATCCGTCAGTTTCTAATTGAACTAAATAATATAATTATTGTGCTAAAAGGGGTCCCAGTGAGGATTTACTGAGTGTAACATAATGTGGACTTGCCCAAAGAAAAACCCACAAGGCCCCTGATGGATAAGCCCTAAAAGGGGCTTAAAAGCAGTTTTGCCCTTTGTGGCCTCAAACAGGTTAGCATATGCAGAGCCAGGGACAGTTTTAGCACTCTGGGAGTAAGTTTCTTTAAATTAATGAATCACAGCACTGTTAAAAACATTGTTCTAACATTACAGATGTTCTATGGAAGTAAAACCTTTTCAAGGGCTTCCCATTTTAATGTTGCCTGGAGTAAGAAAGCTGTAAGTATGGCAGCAAAATTTTTAACACAGGTAAAATGTCATCAAATTTTTAAATAGGAATGTACCTAAAACTGCAAAGACATCATGTTTCTTGCGACTGGACCACAGAAAATGCATCACATACATAAACTGTAAATACACACACAGAACTGTCTCAGCAGTGCATGACTTATGCTAGACCCATGCACTCTAATAATGTAGGGAAACAATCTGACATACTAAGAAAGTATTAAAAGTGATATATAGCCCAATTGTCTTGAAACGAATAAACATTTAGTATTTTAATGTGTATGACGAACACCTTGGTCCAAACAAACTTGTATTTTGGTCTAGGTCGCTGTGATGCCAATCCTACTACCTTAAAAACATACCAAATAGACTGATTTTAATTAAAGTAAATTTTTGCTCTGCTGAGTTCAAGGAACACTAACAGTGACATCTAACTGAATGAACAAAAAACATAACACATTTCCCTTATGAATAATATTGGTAATACTGCGCCGAATTAGCAATTTTTTAAAGACCTGTAGAAACTTCAGATATAATATTTTGGTTTTATTTTTGAATACAGTTTATTTCTTCTTTGGCTAAGCCACTGTGGGCTTGCCCACAGAAAAACCCACACAGCCACCTTGTGGGTTAGCCCTTGCAGGGCCAAAGCAGTTTTGCTCTAGAGGGCCACAATTAGAATTTTCTGTAGGAAACCCTCTGCAAGGGAAGACATGCAGAAAATCCAGAAACAATATCTTGGTTTTATTTACGAATAAAGCCTCTTTCTTCTCTTATCTGATTAGATTTGGCTCAGACAAGCCAAAACCTGGTCTAACCACAAAGCACAGATGTAAAACAGCCTGTACTGTAAGATACAGTGCAGCTGGCCAACGTGCTCACACACGTCTCCACAATCACACACACCGTTGTTTTCTGTTCTTCACATTCAGCAGTGTAATGTATTAAATTGTCCTTTGGAGATATTTAGTAAAGTTAGTAAGGTGTTCTTTGAAAATATTCTCCATCACAAAGTAAAAAATTTGAAATAAACAGAGTGCGTATGGGAATGTGTGTCTCACCTTTGACCAACACACACACACACATTTTATTTATGTGAGGGTTTCCCCCCCCCTCACCTTAATAAAAAATTAGTAAATTTTGTAATCATAATGCCTAATTAATTTCAATGGACAGAATGGGATCACAGCTGTCCGATTGTTTTTATCAGGTCAGTCACTTACAGCTGGAGCTACTTCAGTGTTTGAGTCAGTGTATTCATTAAATCCAGAAAAACAAGGATTAAATAGTTATTATTTACAACATTCACCCCGAGCCAAGAGATCTGTCTTCTCACTGGCGAATCATGATTAAAAAGTCAGGATTATTGGTCTTAAGGTCTAAGTTAGAATTTTGTTTCATTAGAGTTTAGGATGAGAGGTGAGGAAATATATTTCTCAATCAGAGTCCTCATAAGTCCAGTAGCAAAAATCTGTGTACATACATTTTTGTGTGAGTGCTTGTTTGTGCATGTTTGTGTCCACATTTCTCTGTGTGTATGTACTGTAGGCATATGTATCTGTCTGTGTACATGGTTCTGCATATTTTTCCCTGTGTTTGTGTATGGGTGTGGGACTGCAGATTTTTCTGACCTTGGACGTCCGTTAAGCTGCTAGAAACACACAGCAGCTCATCAAATATTTACAGCTTCATCTAATTCAGGACTTCATGTGGTCTTTCTTCCGCTGGCCTCGGGCTGTTGGCTGCAGGCTGCCAGAGAAGAGAGGAAAACACATGAGCACCCAAGTCCAGACTCACTATAAACACATGAAAAGCGCCACACATTTCACACTTCATCCCATAATGAGCTGTTACAAAAGCTTTTTGAGGCTAATACTGAACGTATGACCAGTGTTACTGTGCAACTGCAGTGAGGACCAAAAATTGAAAAAATGTCAGTTTTAGGCTAAATAGAAATAATTACAACTGGTATTATTTTTGCAAGTAATATGATTTTCTTTTCATCTACAAAATGTCCAAAAAATAATGGAAAACATTAATTGAAAAATGTCTTAGAACCTGAGGTGACTTTTTCAAATGGCTTGCCTTAATTGGCCAACAGTTTAAAACCTAAAGTTATTAATTGATATGAAAAAAGGTTTTAAAAAAAGAGAAATGCATCAAATTATCATGTTTTAGAAGCAGAAACTGGGAACATTTTTTCTTTCAGCCTCAATAGCAGCATGGCTTTAGGGCTGTCATTCTGTCTGTCCACCAAGTTTGGCCAGACTACAATGACTGAACATGTATTATTTATCCCCAGAGAATGAAACCATGTCTGATGATCTAATAACTTTTCTTTAGCGCCACCAGCTGGCTGACATTTTTATCCTTTAGTGGAATGAACACTGTTGGATGGATAGAGTGCCACAGAAATGAGGTAACCCAGAACTAGGTCAGTGTTGTTAAACTTCCAGTTCCTTTCTCTCAAACATTGTTAGAATGAGGTTCTTTTTTTTTTTTTTTTTGCTTAGTCTAAATAATAAATTCAGTGGCTTACAAGAGCTGAAGAGACTTTTGAGTTTTGTTCTGCAATATAAATCGTAAGGGTCATTAAAAGTCATCATACTAAACATGGGAACTAATCTGCTAACTGGTCAGTCTGTACTCTATCTTTTACAAACAGATCTAATTCAATACTTTACTGACTTACTGTATCTGATCAAAATTTCAATACTTCCAATACTTTGGTTTTTAACCAAATATTTACATTAATGCAGAACTAATGACTTTTCAATCAGCCACAGCTTAATTGTTTTTCACTAATTAGCCACTCTCAGCTAGCCACCATGCTTTACCAAGGCTGTAAACATGATGATGATGATTTGTGTGAAGCAGGCAAAGATATGAACCTTTCAGTATTTTTCACAGCAACAACAACAACACCAACAACAACAACGTCCGAAAAAGAAGAGCAAGAAGTGTCAGCATCATCATCATAATGGAGACATGGACACTGCAATGTACCATTGTATCATCTGTATTCATGCTGCTCTTCCTTGCATGGTGTTTTAAAATGCAGCAATAATCATGTTGACACAAATTGTGCAGGGCTTATTCAATAATTACATGAGGTTTAAACCAAATAAATTATGCCACATCGATTAACTTTTGTCAGAAGCAAAGTTTGGGGCATAATTTATCATTCAGGGTTATTTATCACCTGCTGATTATGCAGAGACCAGTTTCTACTTTGCAGTGATATTTTGCCTCACAATTTTGCCTCCCTATATCTAGAAGAAAAACTAACTTTGTGTGTCCCAAAAAAGGAAAAAGAAATCATATAACTATAACAAATTAAAAAATATATCATAAAAAAATAAGAATATGATAATTATTTTTTTTAGCATTTTTAAATGTATGGGTGCTTCTGGCATGCAATTTGTGCTGATGTTCTTACATTACAAATGCAGCAGACTTAAGCACACAATGAACATTAAGATGCATGATGAGGTTGTGATTTAATTATTGTTCATTCTTGTTTTTACAAGTTAAAACATTGTGGAAAACATCTGGCATTGTGCAATTAGGCAACTCAACAAATAGCAGAACGGACAAGTGGTCAGACAGCCTAGTGACAGGTTGTTTCCTACAGGCACCTCTGTGGACATGTGGACAGAAAAATAGAACATTCTCCTTTCTAAACAGATACTGAGGGCCGTGGTTCAACACATCTCCAAGTGTAACTGTGTGTGTGTGTGTGTGTGTGTGTGTGTGTGTGTGTGTGTGTGTGTGTGTGAAGTATGGTGTTGGTGTAAAGCAGTGTCCATGCACCACCTTTTTCTGGAGATTTAAAGTGTGAAAACAACATGTGGGTCCATGAAGTGTGTTCCTTAATAGGCAGAACTCCCACACATCCAGTCTGCTCCAAGTCAGGAGTGTAAATGTGTTCTGACACCATTTCCATCCAAATATAAAGGTGTTATCATCATCTCGAGTTCTGGTGGAATACAAATTCAAGCTGAGTTTGAGATGGAGAGTAAAACTGCATCACATGTTTGCAGCTCAGAAATACTGTAAGGTGACATCCGTGTGTGATGTTTTATGCCTGAAATAACTGAGGGGATAAAATAGAAGAGAAATCGAAGACTGAGGGGTCCATATGGATAAAGGGCAAACTCACACTCATGTTACTAGTCTACCTCGGATTGGCAGCCTATATTTCCTATTGACGGTATTGTGACATAAAATAAGGTGAATAACATTTCTATGTTAGTTTCCCCTGATCACCAGATGGGCCAGGTAACTTGAGAGAGCAGATATGAAACCATGTAATGCCTGAAGTACTCTGTCTCATACACCAACTAATCTCACAGACTTAGGCAGATATGGATCAAATTTCAGGGAGAAAATACTTTGAGATGAAGTTCTACAAATGCTGAACTCAAAGTGTTTTACAGAGTTTCCTGAAGTAACCTGTGACTGCGGCTAGCTGCTTGGGAGAAACTGCAAAACCAGAACTCAGCAGCCTCTACAGAAATCATGCCAGAGCAAAGAGAGAGAGGACGACGCTGATGGATGATAGAAAAACAGAAAGTGACTGAGCAAGAGGCTAGGACATGAGTTATGTCAGAGTCAAACTGATTCTTCTTCATTGGTGACAGCATAGTGTGGCATGCTGCTGTTCTGAGTCATGTGCAAGACCTGCAAACTTTAACTGCTGTTTGACAAAGGGTCAAATTACTTTTAATTTTCTGCTGCTTAGACCAACTGAACAGGATTTATTAACAACTAAAAGAGTGGAAAATTTCAAAATATATCTACAATGCAACATTATACACAATGTTATACCTTCATCCTGTACAATTAATAATGCATAGAGGGATTTGCAGCTAATATTACTGATGCCCTTAATCAGAGTCATGGAGTATTAGGAGCACAGTCAGAGGCCTGAAGACCAGCGTGTGTCCATCTGGTCACACACTGCAATATCCTTTCAACACCAAAATATAGTCTCACACACACACACACACACGCACACATGCACGCACGCACACAGAGACCAATGGTTTGTTGATTTATTTTACCGCTGTGCTTGGCTGTTTTTTTTTTTTTTAGTACTGATCCCTTGATTGTAATTCAGCAGTGGAGGTGAAGGGCAGATGGAGGCGATGAACAGATCTGTGGTGAGGAGAAACAGAAGAGTTTCCCTCAGGTGAAAGGAGTGATTACCAGCGAGGCTGAAGGTGACTCTGACAAAAAAGAAACTGAGAGAGTGTGAACATTTGTGCAGCAGTGGAAGTGAAAGTGCGAAAGGGAAAGGCATGATGTCCCTCCTGAAATCATCATAATTCTTTATAGTGAGCTGGAACAAGGATACCAAAGTTACAGTGGAGTAAACAGATCAGTGCTGGTATGTGCTAATGAGAAATAAAGATTTTATTTCGTTCCATTATGAGCCTCTAGCATGACAGATAAGGTGTTTTATCTCAACTACAAGTCAGGCAAAATAATGATACAGATCAGCAAACTGTTGATGCTACAGCCCGATGGCTCTGAAAACTGAATCAGTTTATCTTTATTAGATTCCCCAGAGTGATTCAGATAATCTCTGTGACATTTTTGTGAGCTACTGCCTGTGTAAACATATCTGAAATTATTTATCAATCATCTTTACATCTAGCATTGATCAGTTTTATGGTGTGGAACAAAAATTTTATTATATGAGCCGTAACTGACCAATGCAGCACATAACACACATAAAACTACATCTATTAGTGGAGAGTGACTGTGAACCGGCTGGCAATGCTTAAAAGTAATTTTCCTAAATGGGGGCACTACTGTAGATAAGTCCTCATAACTTCAAAACCAACCAATCACAGTAAGGTTTTGTGGGCTTTGGATGAATAAACTTGGCTACATTATTTGTAAAATTAAAGTAATCCACATTAAATTAGGATAAAAATTAAGCACATCACTGCCCTCAGGTGCAGCTAAAATCTGACACATAGAGAGTGGCAGTGTTTTTAATTGGAAATTTTGACACTCTTTGTAACATTTCGTAATGAAGCATTTCAGATTTTGAAAGTAAAGGATCGACAACAACAGGAAAAAAAACAGGCAAAAGCAATTTGCAGTGTGCTAGTATAATTTGACAGATATATTGAATTTGATGTTGACACCTGATGAAGGAGGGCTTATCTTTTCCTGTACTCCCAAGTTCAGGACCGACAGACCAAATTGGAAAAGACACAGCCACGGTGTCACCTATTAGTCAATCATTTGTCAATTAGTCTTCTTGTTAAGACTGACTGACTCAGAGCTGAGGCCAGGAGCTGATTTTCTTAATACAAAGACATAACAAAGTAAAAAAGCAACCCTGTAATACACCTCCAAAACTCACTCATTAACACATCGTATCTTATGTATGATTTTTACACCAACAGGCTTCTTCTGCAGTTCAAACAGAGGCGTGCAGGGAAGTTCTGTGTCTGAGTTGAGGACAAAGAAACAGAGTGCTGGAGGCAGTGTGAATACGTCTGAGGTGTTTTATCAGCTGCTCATGTGAGTGAGATTCACAATAAAAGTCAGCTAAGATTGTGAGAGAATTATATCTATATTCCCTACCTAGTCATTAAGCACCTGCACTAATCGTCTTTGGTGAACTCAAAGGTGGGATATGATGAAAAACAAGAAATGCAAATGAGTAAACAATGAGTTTCCAGGACCAAATAAAGCAAAATCATTAGTCTTGTGGGGTTTAATGGGCAGAATAGAAGGAGAGGCCAGCAACAACATTGTTGTACTTTGCAATTGAATGTAAACTCGATTCTCTGTGCTCATCAAATGAAGACAAAATACTAATTGCTAATTTGCATTTGAATGATCAGGATTAGAAATCCATCAACTAAGTCTTTTGTTTGTTTTTCATGTATGAACTCAGTTGCACTTTTCCAAAGTGTGTGTGTGGCCCATTTTGTGAGACATGCTCTGACTTTGTATAATGACCCACTCATGTATTCTCTAAAGACACTGGCTTTTTTTAAGCTCCTCAGTGAAGTCATTCAACAAAGCTGGCTTCACTTCATCTGTCACAAATTGCTTAGCATTGTATAAAACCATTTAGTTATTCTTAAGGGAGCATTGAGGCATGATTCAGAGGCAGTGCTCAGCCAGCTGCAGGGCTGCGCTTCGCTAAAACTCAAGTTTTGACACCGAGCTCTTAAAAAATCCATATCACAGCATACTGCACACACATATGGCCCTCAATCACTTAGCGCCATTTGAGTGGGGAAACCAGTGTAAAGGCATAGGTGGCATGGGCAGCAGGTATCATGTTGAATATCCATCAACTGTGAGCTGTACAATTATTGAACAGATGCAAAAAATATGAAAGTTAAGCTTGCACATAAAGATTTTGAAGTATCTCTTTGTTATCTATCCTGGTCCCTATAAGCAAAACCAGCCACTATAATTAGTTTGAGCCAACCTTGCATCCACTGTTGTTTTGACAATCTAAATAATATGTGGGTCAGAGTTTGGTTGTTTTCGATTCTCATTTCAAAATGACAAAAAAAATAGTATATGGGTCATTAAATAGTCACTTGTGTTGTTCATAGTTTTGAAAGTTCAGTCAACTTTTTGTATTAAGATGTATTAAGATGTATTAACATGTATTAAGTCACAAGGGGAGTGTTGTATAACAGATAAAACCTGAGAAAAAGGTACTTTTGGTGGATTGATTGATTATGAAGCAGTTAAAAGCCCAAAGCTCCTCTAAGTTTACCCATTAGTTGTGTTTCTGTTCTAATACCAGCTGTCATATATGATACCTGCAGAATTGTAGTAAATGTTTTCAGCAATAAAATTGTATGCCTCAAATTGTGTCCCGCAGTGTAATTCTTAGCAATTCTCAGTGTCATTATTAATTTTAGTGTTGTACCAGTACAGGAAGAGCTGCTATATATATATATATATATATATATATATGTAGGTATAAGTTTTGAGATGATGCACATAAACAGAAATAGGACAAAAATATATTTTAACCTGAGGCTGAAAGGGTTAGTTTAATGTTTTGACAGTCTCTACAGCTCCACTGTATATTAATGTATACAAGTGTATATGTCTGTATATGTTGTCTGGATCCCTGACCTTTAATCTGACATACCACTGTAGAGTACTGGTAAACATTCCTGCTGTATAGACAGATGAAAACACTCTTGACTTCTTGCTCCACACAGTTTTATAAAGTCTACTGAAGATCGACCTGAGCTACCTTTACTATGGTCTTGTCTATTCTTTCTCCTCTTTGCTCCCACCCACTCACTCTACCAATCATAGCATGTGTTTGGAGCTTCTATCAGTTTCTTTACATTCATAAACCTTTGTTTTCATTGTCTGTGATGGTCAAAGCTATAATTTCACCTTCACAAAGCTCAGGTCTTTTCAGCTTTCAGCTTGATGTTTGCAGTACATGATGCATAAACATGCAAGGAAACTTATTGTAGAAAATAATGTGCTTGGATATTCATGTGTCGGAGTCTCTCCTGTGATCTACAAAAGCAACACATTCCACACCATGAACCCCTCACAAATCTGTTGTGGTCCCTCATTATATCTGACATATATATAAGTACATAGTGTGTAACATTGTGTGTCATGTCTTGTGGCAAATCCATTATCCCTCCTGTTACCCACTGCAGCCCAATTCAATACTGTTGTTATATGCCTCACCCTCATGCTGAGCAGAGCCCGTGTTTGCTGACAGATCCTGATGCTGACTGGCACAGTTTGTTTATAGGGTGCAAATTAAACTGCACAGGCCTCCGCAGTCATCGAAGGGATTCAGTCCCCTGGGATCTTGTTTTTATTATAGCATAAAACCACAGACAAATGAGTCCATCTAACTACTTTGATCTCATTATCCTGTTTTCATTATAGCAGCCCAAACAAGCTAGTCTCAAACTTATGGTATGATTTGGAGTTTCCATGTAAGATTATGTAAGGATTTCATGAAGATAGGAAACAGACTAAGTTCACATATCTATCAAAGATAGCATTAAGTGCACATGTTTCATGGCTACATGCAGCATATTAATATCAATAGATCATGACTGAGTTAAAGTGCTGCAAAGAAAAGAGACTTTTGGTGACAACACAGGCAGCCTGTTAGCACAGATTTGGAGGATGATTTTGATTTACATCAACAAAACACAAACAAAAAGGAACTTCAATGCGCAGAAATAAGTAATATGTCAAAAACATATTGCAGCATTTTTATAATAAAAGAGACAACTGGAAAATTTCTAATCAGCATTCAGCAACAGGACAGAAGTTAATCTAAACTTTAGAGCTACACGATTAATAACCTCCACAAAATGCCCCTAAAATTGTGATTAAAAGGACCCAAACTCCAAATTGATTAAATTCTGCAATCAGACTAATCTGTGACTTAACATGTGAACACTCTCCCTAGAGCAGGCTTCTGCAGTGAGCATCAGTACTTTAAAGTACAAAGTGCTGAAACACTCCACAACTTCTGACTCGGATCATCTGACATGTTTTAAACAAGAGATACAGCTCAGCATTTCTGCAGACATCGACACTGTTCCCTCTGACTGAATGATTGATGGCTGGGTAACTTGTTTATCTGTTTGTGTGTGTGTGTGTGTTGTCTGCTTGTGTCTGTGCATGTGTGTGTGTGTGTGTGTATGTATGTATGTGTTTGTGTATGTGTGTTGTCTGCTTGTGTGTGTTTGTTTTTCTATTTGGCAGTGGAGTCCTCATCAACTTGTTTATTTCCAGAGACAGTCTGACTAACATCATAATAAAATATAATCTAATGTATAATATATATGACAAAATACATTACAAAATAATACATTTCTTACTTAAATATGACTAGAAAGTGCTTATATTATAACAAAATGTTTTAAAGAATGGCAAACATTTGAGGAACAACCTGTCCTGCACAAAATCTATTCAAAAGCATTTTTTTTTCATATTATAACAACAAAAGTTTTATAAAATTACCATTAAGCATGAGAAAACCTATGCATGACAATATAGATTACTCATGCCTTCATTGTCCATGTTTATTTAATTAATTGCTTAATTGTCCATTGTCTCTTGGCTTTTTTTTTACTTGTTTCAGTGTTAAAATAGTCAGAGGCTGTACCGTGTATAAGATTAATAGACTGATGGGGGCGGTCTGTTGCTCTGTCTTTGGGCCTGCTGCAGGAGGGGTAACATGTGACTCGGACCCTGTTTCCACATGGTTTTTCAATCCGTCCTGAGTGATCCGATCACAAGTGGACAGCGCTAAGTACAAGTGGGATCACACCCAAGATGCATTAGGGATGCGTTTGAGATCGGATCACTCAAACCACATTCGGAGGTGGTCTAAGCTGCATGTGGCCACATTCTTTTAGCAGTGGAAACAGAAATCCGTCCTGGGCCACATTGAAGGACCTCAACGGACGTCTTTTGTGTAAGCGAAAGTAGTACTCGTGCAACAATGGCTTCATAAAAGTGCAAGAAAACAAGCGGCTGCCAACAACTCTGCAAATAAATTTCAAAGAGCCAATGGAGATATACAAGAAATACCCGAAACATCTTTATCAACTGTGTTATTTTGATTTGCGCACTTAGTTCTTCTTCAGCTTTTAATATTCTGCAGACAGGAAGAGTGTTCTTCTTTTTAGTTTTTCCAGTCGGCTAGGCATGCTTTAGTGCATTGCTACCTCCAGCAGATACAAAACAACAACACTGTTGGTCATTACAAGCGGAAATATTGTATGTGTTTATTTGCATTGGAGCAGTGGAGTGAGATCCGATCACAAGTGGTCACTGGAGATGCATTTAGAGACATATGTTGATACCAGTTGGGAACACAAGCGAATAGCGCTGTCCTCGTGTATTCGGATCACTCAGGACAGATTGAAAAAGCAGATGGAAACAGGCTCATAGAGAGGGTGTGAATTATGACCTGTAGTGCAACCAAACCCCCAGTTCAAAATGTTGTGGCTTCACTTTTGAGGGTGTTTCATATTGTCCATCTTTATGCAATCATATATCAGGACAGCATAAAATTAGCTTGGAATTTGTAAAGCCGCTAGAAGCAGTAAATGACTGCAAATTTGGGAGACATCAAAGCCAGGAGGCGTTTCCAGTGACTTTTGAGAACTCAGATTAGATAGAACTACCAGAATTAAAGCCTTATACAGAAACACAGCCATCTATCCTTGCGAAAGTATAATGGTAAAAATTTACTTGAAATTAAAATACTATTTTATATGATGTCATCAGATTATTTTAACTCGTGCATCAACATGAAAGCAAGATTTTAGTGGTGTAGTTGGTTAAACAATTTTGTCCAGGTTTCCAGCTATTAATTGACTGACTGGTTCTGAACAGTCACAGTTACCCAGAGCCTCAA
Organism: Acanthurus leucopareius; assembly: GCA_029814765.1. Classification (NCBI taxonomy): domain Eukaryota; kingdom Metazoa; phylum Chordata; class Actinopteri; order Acanthuriformes; family Acanthuridae; genus Acanthurus; species Acanthurus leucopareius. The sequence goes on from JAQMCX010000047.1 coordinate 8,311,968, forward strand.
ATCAATTATTATTAAAAAATTAAATTAAATTAAAAACAAGAAAATCTGAACACCAGAAGCTCCAGCCTTCAAGTGTTTGTGCATGAAAAAAAATATTGAAGCAAATATCAAAATCGTTGAAAGGTAGTTTTCTGTAAATTGAGGAATTTGTTGTTAATTGTTTCAGCCAAACTTGTAGAAACAATTAGATAGCTTTATGTATATATATACAAGAAGCATCATATATCATAAGTCCTCATGTGTTTTGTATGTAAAAATCATAGCTTGATGAGTAACCACTAATTAAAGCTGTCAAACAAATGTAGTGGATTAAACTGTTTGCCTCTGAAATATATAGGAGTAGAAGGAAGGCAAAGTCAGACTTACTGATGGAGTGGCAACAAAATGGCTACGGAGTCCAAATTTGAGACTTATAGCTTATATTTTTGTCATTAAAAAGCTTCCATATAACCATACAAATAAAATATTAAACCAGACAAGAGACGCCATGTGTTAAAAGGACAAAACTTGTGTGTATTTGTATAAAAACAGGTTGGAAGGCTGCTGCAGAGAGGAGGGAGGCTCTCTCACTCTCCAGTCCACCTGCTGCTAAGTGACGTAGATAGACCTCACAACACACACACACACACACACACACTCACACACATACATGCTCACCCCTGTAACCCAGCACTTTGCTGATGCAGCAGAACAACAGCCAGTGTGTCTCTCCATCTAAACAGGGTTACTTGAACATGCAGAGCCACAGAGTGGTGCAACATGACAGATATGCTTTGGCGTCCTCCACGCTGCTTGAAGGGCTGAGACGGCTGGTGATGCAAGGGGTTATAGATAGACATGGGGGACCTGACGTCTGTGGCGTTGAGCACATACCAGATGGAGAGCGTCAGCACTGTGTTTGTGTGTATGATGTGGGTGTGCTTGTGAGTGAGTGTTTGTGTATGTGAAAGAGGAGGAAGCTAGCATTTAATTTGAATGCGAAAAATAAAGTCAATAAAAAAAAAGGAGAGCCGAAAAGATTAAAAGTGCGTTTGTGTTTCCCTATGTCAGAAAAAAACCCAAGCAGAGAAAAAATTGCTCTTTTGGATGGTATTTCAAACATGATAAAATGTCCTCTACAATGGCCCAATGTGCAAGAAGACGTGATGAAGAGCCCCTTGAGATGCCCTTCCAATGGAGAAAATGCAATGCAGTACTAAGCTAGATCATTATATTCTTAGCTGGCTGGTGCCCCTTTTATTTTTTCAACCCATGCCCCTTAGATAGCCTGAGTTCACAACGGAGAGAGATGATAATGAAGACATACACACATCAGCTAAAACACCACAGGAGCCTAAATGATTGGCTGTCACGGGTCATCTTCCACAGGCCCGACTCAAGTGCGACTTTTAGCCAAAACTGTGTGCATTATTCACCAGGGTGTTTCATTAACAAGAAAAGCCAACTAAGCGTGCAAATTGCTGCAATTACTGTAATTTGATGTGACTTGACATGAGCTAATCTGAACAAACTGCTGTTCTGCTCATTTGGCCAATATGTGATGCTAAATATGTTGCATTTTTTTGTGCATTAGTCTGCACAGCGGCAGTGACTCACCAGCAGCCTTACTAAGTGTTACCTGAATTGCCTTTCTGTCTTCTGAGCTTTGGGACAGCTTTCCTGTTTTTGCACCTGAGAGGAGTAAAGAAAAAAAGTAAGAGGTGTCACTCTGCTGCTGAGTCTGGGAGCCAAAAACATCACTCTGGCATGTTATGCAAACCTTTCTCCTCTGCAAATTTACAGCGGTTTAAGTGCATTTAATCAGGTGCTAAAGTTAGGGAGAGTATTGAAGTACATGTACTTTATTTGAGTACTTCCACTATGCAACTTTTTCCTTTTACTTTACCTTTGGAGGCAAACATTATGCATTTTACTGCACTATTTTCTTTTTTATAGCATTAGTTAAATGTTACTGTGCAAATTAGGATTATTAGCACTAACAAATTATGATGCGTTATTATCAATTCAGCTATTCATTACACTAAGTAAATAATATTAACTATAATATTAACTATAATATTAAGCTGCAACATCAAAGTCATTCACACACCAATAATTCTAATCTAATAATGCAATACACACTTTCCTGAGATGGACCATTCTGCATAGTGTCTTGTGATACTTTTGTACTTTACTCAAGTAAGTTCTTGGATGCAGGATTTCTACTTGTAACAGAGTATACCAACAATATTAGTACTTCTAGTTAAGATGATCTGAAAACTTCCTCCACTACTTCATATGTCTCATGTTTAAAAACACTCAGGATTAATTTTTAGACTTAAAGTTCATGTCCCCATTTTCAGTGATGCCAAGAGTACAAATAAATAATGAATGAATAAATAAATGCCAAATAAATAAATACAAACAGCAACAGCAGCATTATTGACCTTCGAGACAGTAGGTTTACAAAAAGTAATCCTAACTCAGTCCGCTCTTGCATTTTTTTTTCATTTCAACCACATCTCCTGGTTTTCTTCAGGACGTGATGTTTGTTCTGTTGTCATATATGCATTTATCATGATTGCCATCGCATTGCCTTCATGAACATAAGATCTACTTTATCATTATTTTTACTGTCTCAATCCACTGACCACCATGTGAAGTAAGTTCTATAAAATGCTCGTAAGAGGAGCTTGAGTCAGAATAATCAGTGAGCCTATTCACTAACTTACTTCACTGTTTGCCTGAGTGCTTTTATATCAGATTGTTCAGAACTTGTTTTATTTTTAACAAAACACATGCTTTTTTCATTAAGTAGAAAATATATTAACAAAGGCATGTAATAGTTACATTTCTGTGAAAATGAAACTTCAACAACAACAATCTTCACACCTCGGCTGTGAATTTTCACACAAATCCTGCTGTTCTTTTCTTGTATTCAAATGAGCTTCATATTTTAGCTCACAGCAGAGGCAATGAAAAACTGAAGAGATCTTCATATAAGAGTTTTCACAAACTATTGTAGTGCTTTAAAAAATCTGACTGACATATTACTGAAGAAGTCTGCAAGGAATACTTTTAGATTACTTGAAGCCTTTGGATTACTGTTGCAGTAATATAGTTTAATATAATTCAATTAAAGAAGTATGATATTTAACAAAGTCCCTAAATTCCCTTTTATTATTAATTGTGTTTTTTAAATGGTGGAAGAAGTATAATTAACTTAATTAAGTAGTAATACCACAGTGTAGAGATAATAAGTTACAATCCAAATTCCTGCATTTAAATTTTAACATGTAGAAGTACAAAAATATAAGCATCAAAATAGACTTAAAGTAAAGAAGATGTCACAGTACTCGTACTGCAAAATGACATATTCCAGAGTCATTTATTTCAAATCACTGTTTTGTATTTCTTGGTGTGTAATGTGTAAATCACTTTGGTGCAGTTGCTAAGAGTGGAGCTGATTTAGATGCCCCTGAGTGGTTTCTTTTGCAATGTTTCTAGTAATATAAGCATTCAAATCATTGTAGTGGAGTGAAATGTGAAATATTCACATCTGAAATATAGTTGCACATAAATGTAGAAAATGGAATTACTCAAGTAAAGTAGAAGTACCTTAAAATTGTATCAACTGTAGAAGGCCACTTGAGTATATATTCATTACCACCACTGGGTTTGTTTGTTTTTAGATAAACATTTTACTCAGTGCAGTAGTAAATGTAATTATGTATGTTACTCAGAAAGGATGTTTGAGTAACAGGATACGAGCAGAATCCTGTTACACGCTGACTGCACATGATTACTCTGAAAGCTACAGATCTTGTCGTTTGTGTGCCTATTAATAAATTGCACAGGGTCTATGAGGTCAGTAAGAGGGTATCCAAGCACACGTACTACTTGTGTTCATGTAGACATGTGCATTATACACAAGACATGACTGTCCGAATATATGTTCACTGAAAATGATCCCTCTAGCTATTTCTTTATATTACTTTTATATACTGTGATTGGTTACAAAAAATACATTTCAAAAGAAAAGTTATGCTGCCCAAATTGTTCATCTATAGAATATGGACACATATTTCCAACATAAACATATCAATGCAATATTTTTTGACAGCTTTTTTGATTAGTTTTACCACAGTATTTGTTCGAACCAACTAAGGAATCATCAAGGTTTTTATGGCTCTGTTTACACCCAGCTCTTGGTTAAGGTTTGGCAGTCTGATTTTGATTTTCTCTTAATAGACATGTTTACTTTATTTAGTATATCCATGACCTTCACCAAAAGTGTCCTTACTGCCTAGGTCTAATCACATGCTTGAAGTGTATAAATGTATTTTTTAGTTTGCAAGTCACATCACCAGACTCTTACTGGGAACTGCTGTGCAATTACAGTGGTGCATGATGAAAATAACTTCAGCAAGTTGGAAAATGTTTGTGACTCGGAGGTAAAGAGTGTCAACATTTGACTGCGTAGCAATGCAAAGAAATTGTGATGCCAAAAACAGGTGATATGTGAATTGAAAGTAGGTTTTTCAGATTATGAGGATAAACATCTGTGCCTTATTTAAATAATGTTGCATAAAAAAAAATAGTAACAGTTCACAGAATCATTGTCATGTGCAGTGGCTCACTTTCTTTTAGACTCCAATAAAATTTTTCTCAACTGTCTCATCTATGTGTGTCCATGCTGAACCAACCAGTTTGAGCAGCCACAGAGGTTCGAGTGGTTGTTTAACGGCAGTCTGGTTTTAGCTGCAAGTAATTAAGAAGTAAACAGAGTGCACACAGGATAATGGCACAGCAGCGGACAAATTAGAGGCTACAAATGGAACATACGCATCTGTCCTGCTGCCTTCTGCTGGCTGCAAGCATCTAATCAGCTGAAGTGGAAAGCCTGTATGTGGAAATGAATTTAGTAATGAATGGTCTTTAGATCACTGGACTGCTTTACTGTCATTAAAAATTTTCTTAGCACAATATCATAGAGTCAGAAAATCAAAATATTTCCACCTGCACTGCCACATCTGCAAAAAAAAATTCTGATCTCATTTTTTAAATATATGAAAAATGGCAAGTTTACCAACACCAACTCTTCAAAAGTAAATATTTGCTAGTCTCCTATTATAGTAAAACCTTTTTATTTATTTGGGTGTTACACCATTGCACAAAACAACTAATTGATAACATATAACCATGTAGCCTATAAAATAATATTTTGCGTAGTCTTGTCATTTAAAGTTTATTCTGCATATGAAAACATAATTTATACTTTTTTCTCAGAAATATTACAGATAGCATGACCTCGTGACCTCCTTATTTAACGTGACACATCGCATACTTTAGAAATAGGTTGCAATATATTTAAAATCTTTACATGTTGTTGTTATTGAGGAAACCATCTCATCTTTATACGATCTTCGTTTCGCAGTAGCAGTCGATTTGCGCATGCGTGGCCGCAATCTCCGCTCCCCCTTGCGCTGAGCGCTGACAGCAGGCTGGTCAGAGACCGTTGTTGCCGCTACCGTTGTTGTTGTTGCCGCTTCCGTCGCCTCCGGCTTCCACGTTGTGAGCTGCTGTCCGGATTCAAAGTGACACCAAAACTGGACATAATTTCTGTCATAGGAAACAAAAGCAAAACCAACAAAGTGTCTTCAGAGGGTTCGGGCACGCTGACCGCCGAGCTTTTACCTCTCCCGTCCTCATCCTGGTGGTAAACGGACTGTCGGAAGGTAAGTGTCCGGTTTTTGTGACAGTTTTCGGTGCGGAGGAAGAGAGGGATGAACTCGAGGCTGCTGTCCCGCTCGGCTCAGTTAACTTCAGCCTTCTTCCAGCTCAGTTTTAGGACTGTCCGTGTGTTAAATATGTGAATATACTGAATTCACTTGCTGTCGACATGGCCGGAATAACGGCAAGTTTTCTCCCGGTCGTCTGTTGACCGACCATCCCGCGTGCAGCACACCGCACTCCTGTAACGCTGCAAGAAATACTTTTTGTCGTAATCTCCCGCTAAAAGACAATGCAGAAAATAGCTTTTGCGACACGAAGACCAGGTGACTTCCTTTACAAAAATTAGGTTTTTATTGTCTTGTATTTAAATTTTCGCCAGTGGCACAATATCACCTGTTTGTTTCCAGTAATTCAGAAGTAGCGTTACAGGCAGACAGGCCACGCAGTGCTGATGCACCTGTACGCTGAATAATTTATCACGTATTATCTTGCAGGCTCCCATTTCACATAATAAATATTTTGCAGTAATTGTAAGTTAGGTTGACAGGAGTGCATTTGACAAAATAACTTTATTGATGTAGTTTGATGGTATTCAGTGGTTTTATCAGAACATGCCTAAAATGTGTAAGGGGAGACCACGGATATATATTATTATGTTTATTTAAATTTATTATTTGTTTGATTAGGCTAAGCTTCAATGTGACTGAAGTGATTCTCGACGGTTGAAAAGACGGGATCAAATTTAAAAAATCAGTCTTAATTTAATAATCACATGCTCGTGTGCACGTTGAGGGGGGGGGGGGGGGGGGGGGGGGGGGGGGGGGGGGGGGGGGGGGGGGGGGGGGGGGGGGGGGGGGGGGGGG
>JAQMCX010000047.1:8323494-8400293 GCA_029814765.1 Acanthurus leucopareius
CTACCAAACCACTTCTCGTTGGCCCGTTCCCCCCCCCCCCCCCCCCCCCCCCCCCCCCCAAAAAAAAAAAAAAAAAAAAAAAAAACTGATGACAGTGTTGGTCAAAACGGGTATTTTTTCCTAATGAAGCTTGGCACAGAGAGAATGTAGGTACTGACCTCATCTCTCCCATTGTATGTGTACTGACAGGGATCACTTTAAAGCTAGTATGGAGTTAAGGAATGACCAGTAACTCTATGTATTGTATTAGCACTGCATTCAAGACCATTAAGACCATGAGCATAAAAGGTACAAATCATAAGAATATTTCTATATCACATTACTCCAAAGAAAATGTCTAATTATAACAAAACTATGTGGTGATGAATGAAAATTCCCAATCTAATCTTTCTAGCTGTTTTATAATGTTGGCTAAGCTAGTAAAAGGTTCGTCTTCACCAGAAGCAGCTTGACTTGCATGGAACTAGAGTGTATTCCTGTACTGAACCTCAACAGTTTTATTGGTACTAAATGAAATGTGACTGTGGCAAGTATCCAAATCTGTCAAGTGGCCAAACTGACCACCAAGGTCAGCTTTAGACTTTTTTATTTAGGCAAAGTTTGTGTGGCTGCTTGTGTTCAGACGTAAAATAGTTGAGAATTTTTTTTTTTGTTAAATGAAAGAAAGGGATGTGACAGAAAACATGTTTTTATTCCTCAAAGTAAATTTGGAATTGTTAATGAAACTGAGACATCATGTTGGTAGCCTGATAATCAGTCTAAATTTCAATTTTGTTATTGTTACACTACAATAATTTAGCCTCACAGCGTGTTCACATTAGCTTGTTATTTGTTTGGATGGGTGGTCGTTTGGTGTGGCTTATTTTGCCCTAATCAGTAGTCAGTGGTTGCTACCTAAGACGTCATTTTCAGTCAATGCAGAGGCTGTTCACTGTAACTGTTAAGGGTTGCTAATTTTGTGAGTCCAACAGCTTGCACAGCTGCGTCACTCTTATTCACACTTGTACCCAGTTTTGGATCTACTTTTCTGCTTGCTATTTTTTATTTTATGGAGAGGCGATTGCGTGATTCAAAAGTCTGGAATGGTGCTATTACAGAAGTGAAATTTTCAAATGATACCCATCCCTAATTACCATGTCAAAATCTTATTGCCTTGCTAAGTCAACGTGAGGGTGTTTATAAGACAGTTTCAGTTAAATGAGGATAAATGAAAGCAGATCTGGGGATGTTACAGAGCAGTTCCAAAGCTCTCCTGCTCAGAATTTACAGCTTGACAGGGGTGGTTGGTTGGCAAGCTGTAGAAATGGCTCAAGAGACTGCCCTGTAACATAAGTGTGCACCCTGCTGAAAACTCCTCCCACCTTCTCGCACTCCTGAAATGTAAACTGCACTGTCAGCTTAATGAGTCAAAAACAGTATTTCTTTTTTACAACAGGCACAACTTCGTGCACTTCATTAAAACCGCTTGTGTTTCCCACATGTGCTTGAGCCTGATAAAGACTCTTCCAAGTCATCGGTCCAGGTTTCATGCCTGGTGTGCTCCGTAAGTAGAACGAGCATACTGGGCTGGAGCAGGTGGATCCTCTGCACCAGAGGAATGTAAATAGAAACAGTAACTAGAGTCTCATGTTTATCCGTAGCTGCTTCTAGACGAGCTGCAGCTAAAAGTGTTGACAACGATGCAGGGCTTCTCTAGTCAAAGAAGCTTAAGTGTGTGTGAATGTCATTCTGTTTTCCATTAGTTATCCTGTGTTGTGCGTAAGGAATACACAAATATTTTCTTAACAGTTCATCTTGAGTCTGAACGCTTCCAGAAGTCGGGTTCAGGCTGAAAGTCGCCACAGCAGAGCTCCTAGCAGTCAAGAACATCAGTACCTTTAGCGGTCTGATAATCAATAGGCTATCAGGTTGTGGTGCATCTTTTGCATCCTTACTTATATGACAACAATTACATAAATTATCATTGTAGTTGATCAACATGACAAAGAATTGTTTTTATTGTATGTATTTTGTAATCTACTGTTTAGTGTTTTGTTTTAGTGTGTCTTGTAAGGTAGCTTCAAACTCATTCTTCATCAAAGTACATAGCACAAATCCTGAGTTGAGACGACATAATGTCAGCTTGATAATAACCTAAACTGACAGACTCAGGGAAACCAGGTGTAGGAGGGACAGTTGATGGTTTTATCCTATGCAGTGTATCAGAGTAGAAGACAACCAGCCCTGCATCTGGGAAGCCTTATGGCATCCCGACAATGACAGAATGTTTGTTTTTTACTCTTTATTTCAGAGAAGAGAATAACAGAGCACTCTTCAATGCACATCTTCAAAGAAAGAAAATCCTGGCTGACTGAAATTCTACCCACTCTTCAACCAATTCGATCGTCGATGAGGGAAAAAAAATGCTTTTTTATTTCTATTCTTTATCTGATTGCAAAAAAAATTTTAAGAATGTGCTGCTTAGGCTTTGATGCAGCTTTCTGTGTGCAGTCACTTCTCTGTAGTAAATGTCTCAATAGTGCCCACAGCACCATCTGATCAGTATGGCAATACAACTACAGCCAAAATGATACTTGTGATTAATTTGATCTTCATATAAATCGTGATTACTCATTGATTTTAGGGACAGGATATCAATATTGCACGTTCACGGTTGAAATAAACAAAGCACTGCCTTCACTCTCATGTTTCGCTACATTCTTGCTAATGTACAAATCAATTATCAAAATAGGAGTAGTCCTTATTCACAGTACAAAACAAATGTCCTCGATGTGATACTGATGTTTGAAATGCTCACAGAAAACTCTGCTGCATATCAGATCAAGCCTTTCTTAAACTAACAGCCAGCCAGCCAGGGGCCAGCCAAGATGTTTTAGATTTACTTTTTGTGGTCACATGTGCAGCCAGCAGTGATAGGTCAGAGTGGCAGAGTGACAACAGAGAGAAGACACTCAAAATAAAATGTCTTGAGCAGAAGGCAAAGAGTTATTTCCTCGCAATGGATCATCATCTGTTGTTGGGAAGTATTTCAGATTTACAGCAAATGATTTTAAGTACAAAAAATCCATTGTAAGAATATGTAAGAGTTTTTGATGTGCCTCAAAGCAATATTACTGACCTGCAAAAAACTACCAAAACTGCAGTATGATGAATACATTTAAGGAAAGAAGAATAATGTCCTCTTGACCTAACATGAACTCCCTGAATTCCAGTCCTTGATTAGTATCAAGTCAGACATGCATAATGACGACACTGTTTAGGTGTAAGCAGTATTCTGTCAGTTTAATTTTGGGTAAAGGTTTTTTACACAATTTCAGTAATATTCCTTCCATTGCCTTGGCAAGATGCCCAACCCCTCCAATGGGACCCCCCCACCCAAAAATTTGTTTATTAGAAACAGCAAACAGCAGAGTCAAGTCTTTGGAAATAGAAAGAAAATGTGACTGCAAATGACAAGCAATTAGTAAGATAAATTTTAAAAAGTATTGTTTACTGTTCAATTTAAAGAGAGGTCCAGACCTGATCTATATGAAAAGTGCTTTTTGATCATATTTGTTTTCATTTGTTGAGTTGTTGCTTTTTAAGATAAAATTAATCAACTTTACTCTCAGCTTATGATTTTTTGTCCTTAAAATCACTTGCTTTAAATCTGAAATACTTACCAGTATTATATGATGATCCGGTTTTAGGGAACAACTATTCATCTTCTGCACCAGACATTTGATTTTTGTTTTGCACGTCAGCTCTTCATTGTTACTCCTTTTCTCCGACCTGTCGCTGCAGGGTGCATGTACAGGAGCATAACCCCAACAGTGAATCCAAAACATCTTGATTGCCCCCTGGAGGCTGGCTGGTAGTTCATGAAGCACTTGATTTGATATGCAGCAGAGTTTTCTATAAACGGCGCAGGAATTTTAAACACTAGAATCACTGTTGCACATGATCATTTACTTGTTAGAAGCCGAAGTCCCTTTTTTATTTAATAATTGTGCAGCTGATTGGTTATTACTCTGTCTTAAGTAATAGCTTCTAAACACTGAAGTCTTAGTGGCTAAGTGCCACAGACAAGCAAAAAGGAATGCATGAAGTCTGTAACCCTCAATGTCATATAAAAGTCTGATATGTGTTACAATCCCAAATGTAAAAATTTGTTGGCAGAAAGACTAAGAAGCAAAGTTAGTACATTTGGCATATTATTTTATTCACAACATCATTTTCTGTATTCAGCACCTTCAGCAGTTGACCACAAAACTGCACAATATCAACCCATTATAACACTGCAGCAACATTAATTATGAATTGATGTTAATATTTAGCAATACCTACATCAGCATATTGTTTACATATCCTGCTGCCAAGACTGGCATCAACCTGTACTTCCCTCTCATGTGTTGCCTGGACTGCCATAGCTGCATCTCTTTGGTGTAACTAAACGGTTGAGTTGAGGTAAAGCAGTGAAACCTGAGTGCAGAGGTTCCTGCTGCCATGAGCTCCACCATCTCTAATTTCAGCTCATCTTTTCCCCTTATTTCACCCACCTAAAGAGCCTGGAGAGCTCGACTCATCCTGCACCATAAACCTCAGAAAGTAGCCTGTCAAGACTGTAGACTAACCAGCAGCAGCCTAAAACTAACTAGCACTACTTAAATCCACATGTAACGCAACACATATATATTTTTGCCATCTTATCTGTATTACTGATAAATGCTTTGTTTTTAACAGATGTTGGCCTGATAGATGACAGGGTCAGACAGATCCCAAAATAGAGTTCACAAGGTAACTGCTATTACTACTGCTGCTGTGAGGCAACACTAATGGGCAATCTTTTTAAAAGGATACGATTTTGATTAAAGCTCTTGATTATAAAATAGATCTGGAAACTTGAACTTGCTATAAAATATGGAGCGCTGGCAGAGTATTAATCAAATAATAGGCAAATGTACTGTACCTCCCTGGAGAGCAAGAGAGAGAGAGAGAGTGTGTGTGCTCGTTTGGACGAGAAACAGGGAGGATGTCAGTATGAGCGGAAATGAAGACACACTGAAACTTCTGAAGCCCAGTGTTACTCTACAGATCCTGTATATAAGTTAACTGTGTGAGCTACACTGCAGACTGATTATCCAACAGACTAGTGACAGAGTGAAAGCTGACTCATATGAAAAGGTCCAACACAGGGTTGAATACACCTTTGTATGTCTGCGATATAAACAGCTCGTGCATCAAATGGCTGTATCCTCCCAGTGCAGCATTTTTAGAAACTATGACAATCTGGTCATGGGTCACCCCTGCCTTCAGGCGCTGTCTCCCTTCCTCTTTCTCTCCTTGGGGCAGATCAGGTCTCGCTGGGAAACACGTTGCGCAGTAACAACAGAGGCGTATTTATTGAGGAAATAGATCAGATAACTTCAGGAAAAAAAATCTAGACATATTTGCAAGTCGCACTGGTACTCACATGTGCTATAAAATGTAGTCATGCTGTCTCCAAAAAATGGTCTCAAAATGTGCCTAAAAGATTGCAGTCTGGAGCCCTGCTTGTCTTACAGACCTGATGTTGACATAGGAGAAGGAATCCAATCTGAACCAGCCATCTCACCGACTTTGCCCAGCTGAAATAAATATCTCATCATCCGGGACACAGTGTTTTTTATGAGAGTCCCTGAGGACGTCTCTTCTCCTGAGCCGTTTGATGTGCTCTGAAAACAGAAACCCTGCACCACTCTGGATGGTTCAGTAGTGGTAGCTGCCAGTAGGCTGCTTCTGCCAGAGCTGGGACTGGTTTACCAAGGCCCTTATGGACTTCTCTCATAAGCCATCCAGTCACATGTTACATTTACCTTTTAAAAAATGTTTAGGGATCCCCAAACTCCAAACTTTGAAGATAACATGTTAGAAATTACTATTTAAGCTTTCCCTACTGTGTTACTCATCTATTTTGTATTTGTTGTTTACTTGAAATAAAGAATATTCTTCAAACGTTATAAGATTTTTTTTTCGGTCAACTGTTCAGTTAATTCATTCATAGTTGCTGTTTGGTCTCCTCCATTTCTCCTCCATTTCAATGGGAGAAAAAAGTCGACAACACTTTTTTGGGTATTGTATATTATATTGGGTGGGTATTGGGTACTATGTATACATACTAGTAACATTAAGCAGATTAAATTGAAGTCTTTCAGCTTTTTACCACCACACTGGAACACAGAAGTAACAACAAAACACCTACAGAGTCACTGAAGGCAGGAAGATGAAACATGATAAGAGTAATAGTTAAATTCTGTAATCTCATGGCCATTAAGAATTTTAGCTTTCAGTTGCTTAGTTCAGAAGCAGTCATTCTTGCCTGCAGGCTGTTTTCCTGAGCCTCATTCTGTACTCTGCTGCTCAGGACAAAATGGTCCACCTGAGTGTTGCCGGCACAGAAGTGAATCCCCATACCAGTCAGCGTCACTCACCTTAAGATCACCTTAGCATATCTATAAGTGTCGCTCAGCTCCCGTCAAACATGTGCTGCTTGTTTGAGGCTCCTTGGAAAACACCCACAGAGAAGCAGAGCTCTTTGCCAGCAATTTTTCAGAGACTGAAATATTCATACATGCGCTTCAGCTCTGGCAGCATGAAAGGACGGTCTTCACATCCTCTTCTGTGCTGGCACATTCAGCCAGCTCCCCAAGGTGAAGGACAGAGCTCGTACACAAGTCTTACAAGTCTGGATAAGCATAAAAAATGGATTTCAGGGTTAGACTGATATATCAAGTCCAATTTGGACTTTAATTCAGTATTATGTCTTCTGCTGCCAACATACCTTTAGCATAACTAAATGAGGTCAGTAGAATCCTGCAATGAAATCTTTTATGTTTACACTTTTTGAAATATTATCAGTTACTGTTTATGGAGGAAATTATTTAAAGATGTATTTAATGCTGACATTTTAACTATCATCATGATACAACATTATATAAGCTTGAGCCTGTAGCATTTTAGCATAAATTAGCCTACCTCATTTAAATCTGTCAATATGTTGTGATCACATTTTAGAATAAAAATACTGATAATATCTTCCAAACAAGTTGAGTGTTAATCAGGCTACAGTTAATATTGGTGTCCTATATGTTTTAACAAAAAACATATAGAAAACAACATTTTTATTAAATTCAGTGAAATAAAAATGTTACAAATAAGCTCCTTGAGGCAATTTCCTGTATGCCCAATATTCCCATTTAGCAGAGCTGCTCATTAAGCTCTTTTGTCCACAGTGATTTCAGTCATCCAGGGATATCAAAGGGCCTCAGTATAAGCAGTGTAATAAAAACATGTGAGGGTACTGTCTGTCACATTCCCAAACACCAGTACTTGCTAATGTCAGATTTTTATGGCTTTAATTCCAGGTTTTCTTTCCACATTGCAGGAGTATAAACCCTGAGTGGAATCTCACTTCAGGTGCCACCAAAAGGAACACTTGTTCCAGGCTTCTGTTTGACTGCCTTGTTCAGAGCATCACCATCAAAATGACACAAAATCAAAATCTTCAAATCCAGGTTAAGTCTGGAGAGAGGAACAGGAACATTTGAAAATGATACAAGAGGTATACAAAGTCAACTTTGGGGTTACACGGTAAGGTCAGGCAGAGAGGCTTTGTTGTTACACAACTAGTTAAAGGATCTGTCAGGTTTTATATTTGGTAGTGGGAGTGCTGGGAAGTGGTATGTGAGGTGTTTGTGCAGTGAAGTAGAGTCCAGGAAGAATGCTCTGCATCCCAAGCTGCACTAATGAAAGCCATTAGCAGACTGTGCTGCTTCAGTCGAGACTCTCCTGCAGCTTCACCCGAGCTTACTGCAGTCCGGGAATCGCGTCATGACCCGCAAAAGCTCTCAGGGCTCAGCTGCTGAGATAAAAGCTCAGCTTTCTTTACGTTTTCAATGGTGTATTTAGTTTCTGACACTAAGGGGTTTTACTCAGGCTGTTTTTGGGGTTGTCTTGATGGTTTAGCCAACTGAGGATACATCCACATCAAGCTGGCTAAATCTGAAAGAGCTCTATTTATGTAAAAACACACTTGTTTTCTTTTTTTGAAGGTAATTTTTGTAAAGATTTCAATCCATGCTGAACAGCTGAACAATAGAAAAACAATTTCTCTTTTTCACCTCTCAGCCAAGAGAGTCAAGAAAAATGATGACTCAGTTTCAACTAAAGGCCATTTGAAAAATGAAAGGAAGCTTGTTTAGATTTTTCCAGCTTGATGTGGATGTGTCCTTAAAGGACATAATTCTAGACTTCATGAGGAAAACATGCTGATCAGGTGTGGATTTATTGTGTGTTTTTCCTCCATTCAAAACTTAAGAAGAAGTTACATTTTAAGGACACACTAAATTGGCTTATTATTCCTTAATATGATCTGATTGCTGCTGAAATAGGTTATTGGGAGTGAGATAATGCTCAGAACTGTTAACCATCTGCTGCCAGTTTGTAAAGATGGTGAATGGTGTTGACTTAACATTTTGCAGAATTCGTTAAGAAAAAAGAAGTTTGTTTTACTATGAGAATATTCAAACCTTTAGTTTTTATTTAAATATTTACTTTAGCCAGTCTTTTTGTTCAATGGCTGGGTAAAGGCTGAAACTCTCAGATATCTTTTTTTTTCCTTTTTCTTTTAAATTAGTAGGTTTTAACATGTCTTGGCAGTTTGATCAGAAAATGTTACTCATGACCTGTGAGGCTGCCTGGTCTGTGTTTTATAATATCTATGTTGTGTGTCAAATGAGATTTGGTGACCAACTACTCAATGCAAGTAAGCTGCTGTGGTTTTTGGACCAAATTTACTGGGAAAATTCATCTTTGTTTATCTGTTTCTGGATTCTGTACTTGGCGTCTGCACCAAATTTCCTTTTACAATAGGAAGCAGCACTGCTCTTGGATTAAAAAACTCTTAAAAAATCTCATTGATTCAGTCATAACAAATACTTTGGTTTCGGCCATGTATGCTCTTTTCATCCAAACAGGTTTTGTTAAGATTTCATGAGCAGAATATGCTTAGAAACTTTCTTAACCCAAGAAAGAATATGCATGAGCTGCCTAACACACTTATTAAAAACAAAAACAGCACTTGCAACACATAAGGCCATGGAAGCTCCTTGAATAATTATGTACTATGATACAGAATCCCTGCAATGTCACATATATTGTGTGTATCAAATTCTTGTCTAATCATACAGGATTGCATCTAGTGATCTGATCATGCATATCTTGGAATATAAAGACAAGACCAGCCTCTAAAACCACACTGAAAGTTTGCTGGTTAGAGTGTATTTATAAGTGCACTTCACAGCTTACCTCAGGTGTTGTGGCAGCAGGTCTGCTGAGGTACAGAGAGGTGAAAAGTCTCACTGATGTGATAACTCTGCCAGGCTGTGGATTGTATGCAATGAATGAATGTAGTGAATTGGCCCCAGCCCATGAAGGCTGCCTGGACACATGCCCAATACCATGCAGCCAGATATTATAATTAGCTTTGACTTGGACTCAAATCAGAGTTCACACAGGGCTCCCAGGCAAGTCTGGGAAAGCGATTACATTCTGTCTGTGTGTCCAAATATATACGACTGCCCTAAAAAAAGATGGGAATCATACATTAGGAACTAATGAGATTAAGTTCTGGATTTTCAATGCCCAGAAACTTCACATCAGCAGTAGTAAACAAATGGCCGTGAGAGCAATATAATAATTCAGTTGGGTTCAAAAAATCTGTTTATAAAATCATTGCCCACGAGGAGCTCTTTGATTTTGTCTCCTTCTATTTAGTTTCTTCAAGCTCAAACCTTGTCAGACTCTGATCTGCACATTCCACTTCAGTTGCAGGCGCAGCATTAGGGATGGGAAAAGATATCGGTACAAGAAAGTTGTATTACTTTTCTTGCATCATCAATACACAAGCCCCAAATACATATATTTTTGATTAAGAACAGGATTCCACTGCTAAATTAGGCTAGCTTCCTATAATCCCAAGTTTACATTAAAAGAACATTGTTGCCAACAAACACAAGAGTACACAGCTCCATAAAAATATAGAACAAAGATATGGTCATTTTAGGTCTTTTTAATGTAGAAATTTTACACTTTATTGTGTTGCCGTTTTGCTGCCATTTTACATTGGTTCGGTGGCTCATGTGGACATGGACATGTTGTAGTCAGGTTGTGTTGAATAGGCACAAAGCCAAGACCCTACCCACTTTTTTTGGTCATTGTTTCATCTGAGTTGTCAAATTCTGTATAACTAACACCACATTGCAGTGAATAGACATATTTCCTTTTCTTTTTTTCGTTCTTTTAATGGTAATTTTTTTCCTTTTAATGTCACATGGATATTTTGGATATTTTATCTTTAAATGTATCAGGTACTGCTATGTTGTGTACATGACAACATCACAGAAGAAACCTGTGAAGCCAAATATAAAGTCATCCAGAAACATAGTGAAGTAGACATCTGATGAGAGAGAGGAGAGAGGTTTGAAATGGAAATGTTCTGTAAGTCTCTGTCCAGGTTTACGCTCCTGTGAGCTCCTCAGTGCTGAGCTCTGATGGGTCAGCCGTGCATGGCCAAATGATGTCTCCATTACCTGGCAGAGAAACACACACACATGAACACCACCTGCTGCTTGTACACTCTGCAGGAACCTCACATCATGTTTCACTCTGTTCTGATTGGTTGCGGGCAGTGCAAGGAGCTGGAATTGTGTCCCGGGGCTGAACTGCAGCTTCACACACATTTAAGTCTCCTGACTGCCTTGTTTGTTGTTGTTTAATGAGTCAATAGGGGGGATGTCCAGGCTGTTGCTATCAGAGGCTTGTTGCAATCAAATGTGTTTGCTGTATCACATCCAGTACGGCCTACTTGAAGCACATCCTCAATACATTACCAGCAACTGACTGGTATTGATATATTTAAAATTCACATGAACTTTTATGAAACATAAATCTTGTTCCTTTGGCTGCTAAGCTCCCAAGAAAATTAATGAACCTCTGGTATTTACACTGTTTTATGCTGTACACAAGACTTAAATTTCCTGAAACTAACTGAAAAGAACCAAGTAATTTGGTGTTAGTTATAAAAAATGTTTATTAGGTTATCTACAGTGAAGTAATTCAATTCATCTGCCAAACTGTTTAAACCTTGTGTTTTGGTCATAACACAGAAAGTCAGCTTTATGTTTAAAAGTGTCCAGACTTGTTAAAAGATAAGCATATAATTCAACATGTTCTTAGAATAGTATTAGTAATCAAACAATGATAGAGAGACATAAGGCAGGCTCAGACTACAGAAGTTTTAAAATCCACTTTGATTTTTAGATTGTTGAACACAAGAAACAGATGTCCTCTTCTAATCTCAAACATTCACACTCTAAATTTGTAGTCCAGTAGTTGGAATTGTATAACATTTTTAGTTTTACGCCAACTACTGTTAGCCATAAGGGCTGCTAGGGACTAACTTGGGACTGACTTGTCTCCCTCATTAAAATAATTAAGGTGGCTTTGATGGGTCTCAAAAAAGTCTGGGGCGTGTAAGACTGCATCCGTGCAGCCTTTACATCACAAGATAAGCATTCGCAATGACTTAGGTCCCAGACCAGTTTCCCCCTTTAATAATATTATAATTTTTAATTATTTTATATGCATACATTGGGTCTTTTATATTTTAAGTGCTTTTGCGGCATGAATGATCTAGTAGTACATTATTTCTCCATTGCTTCTCTGCTTGTATAAAAGGTTATATCAGATCCTTTGCAAGTTGCATAATATTTACTAACATTACTGCATTCTTACACAGCTTTACATTCTTTAAACCATGTTGCTCTTTAAGCTTTGGATATTTTATCTTCTGTTTTGTTGTTTGGTAAAAAGGCCTTGAGGGGAAAAAAAGGAATCTTGCATATAACCATCATCTTCCTTATTAATGCAGTCTCTATGCAGTCATTGTATGGAGTCAATAGGTAACAGGCAATAGCATCATGACTGAATATAAAAGATTCAGCCTAGAGAGGCTTACAAGCAAGGAAATAGAAATACAGAGAAATACATGATCATATAAAGAATATTACTACATGAGCTCAAGAAAACTTTTCACAACTGATGATGCAAATAATTACATTCGTCTTTATTCATGCTTTGCACAGCATCCCATCTTTTTGAATTGTGGTAGTAGTAAAAAAAAGGAAACATAGTAAACACACTTTAATGTGCTTTTGAATGAAGAGAGATCTTTCAAATGATTGACAGAGACCCCCATATTGTCAGCAAACATCCATAGTAAAAAAAGCTCATTTCCTCCAGTGATATATACTGACACACTAGAAAAACCTACCCACATTAAAGAAATGCATGTAATCTGCTGTTTTTAAAACTTTCCAGGGCAGAGCCAAAAAGTGCTTTAGAAACGGTATAAGGATAATAAAGAAGATAGTACAGAAAGCAATAAAAATGCAAGGCAAGCTTCCTTCTGTTGACTCAAACATTAGAGGAGGAAGCAGCAGCTTTCTCAGCTCTCTATTCTTTCTCATAATTTCCTGGCAGAGATCCTCATTTGAATCTTTGTTGATACAAAGATGTTTTGATCTGGGAGATGCAGCAACTGGCAGTTACATTTCTACTTTATGACAGTATCCTGACATTCACAGTTTGCCTAGTTTTCTTATTCTTCCTCATGGAGAAACTTCTGAAATTGCCTGAAAAAGAAATGTCATTTGTCTTTGTTTACTAGCTGATTGACTAGTTTACCCTGAAACCTCACTGCAGGCTGTGACAGTATCTGGAAAGTCACAAGGGATTTTCTTCTTCTTCCTTTTTGATTCAGTCTGATGTGTTCATGTGATATTTTTTCTGTTTTGAGCTTGATCCAGGACCACAAATGACTTATCACTGTCCTGCAGCGTTATGTCCCAGCCAATGGTTTGCTCAGAAATTGTATCCAGAGAATAATATATACATAAAATCACTGGTGGCATGGTGAGAGGTCTTGTTAGTAACATTAAAGCTGAAAAAGCCCTCTTATAATTGAGAAAGAAAAAATCCTGCACCACCTTTAATTCAGCATGATCAGTAGCTTTTGGATTAGATTAAGTGCAACAAGCAGTCGGAGCTTGTTTAAGCTGTATTTAACCCTAACAACCCTAAACTGTAAAAAGTTTGAAAGAACATGCATTTCATGTTTGTTTCCACCTGATATATATAAGTCCAACATTCATTGGTTTTTGGCTCTGTTTTGGTTTCCACCAACTCCAGACAGAAATATCTGTCCTCCTAGGCACTAGATGTTCCGCTTTTTTGACAAGCTTGTCACTGACTGTGTTTGTCTGCTATTTGGTTTACTGGTAGCCCACAGAAAGAGTTCAAAGCTTATTCAATGAAAGAAGTTGCCTGCTGCAGCTGGAGAAAAGCTTGATAAGAGAAACGTGATTGAACCAAAACAAACCATTGACGAAAACTGGAGCCAAAAATTAATTATGTGAAAGACATTGTAAAGCTTTGTGGAGGAAAAACTGGGATATGGTTATAATTCTCAGGGGGTTTGTCACCACAACTGACACCTTGCTTATCATTTGATCCACTGCTGAAATAAAAATATGGATTAGTGGCGCTTTCAGGTTTGTGAGAAGATATCCTACCAATCAGTGAGTTTTATCCTCCCACATTACTGGGATACAAAGAATACAGTCCTGGATTACTACTGGCACAAGTTGTTATTTTGCCCTAAGCAACTAGTAGCCAGTGGAGGAGCAGTTAAGATAGAAATGGATCACATTTTTCATTTTGTTTGAGTAAATATTTGGTTTTCAAAAAGCTTCTTTCTGTGTATGGACTAGCTGCACATCACCCTGTGTAGGTTGTGGCTGTTGTGAGTGCGGTTTTTCTGGCTCCGGTACAGGATGAAGACTTACCCCTTGCCTAATCCTACCAACAAAGCTCCGATTGGCTCATTGGTTTTTGACACATTGGAAACAGCTGTCATTTAGCACAACAGCAAACCTACAGCTCATAGATCCTGAGCAGAAGCCACAAGTTTAAATTTTCCTAATTGAAGATCTACTTTACCATCAAAAACTGTCCCCTCAAAGTAACACGTGCCCTATACACAAGAACAACCGACTAAAAACTCACAATTTTAGCCCCGAGTTTGAGACATATATATCATATTAACACACACATACTGCTGAGTAGCAGACAGAGATGAAAGTGTAGTGCTTACATGAATGTTTTCAGGCCCACAGTGCAGCGCTGATCCATTAATGCATTAATGAAGGCCTAATCCTCGGCTGAAAAAATAAAAACACTTAAGCTTCTGTTTCATAACAAAGCAGCTGTGTTTCCTAATTCCTCTGAGTGGGCGTTACCCAGCCTGGCTTTATAAGCTCGCTTCAGGGCCAGCCCAACCTTTACCTCTGCTGCAGTTTCCTCCAGAGACCCCTGATGGCAGGGGGCCATGTAGATAGCTCTCTCAATCTGCTGGTAAAGTGCTTGTACAGACAGACACTAACCAGTGTGTGGAGGACTCTGGCATGGCCTGCTCACTGGGTGGAAACATGCCATGAGTCACTGGCCGAAAGCTTTATGTTTAAATAAGGTGGTTTGTCCATATATGTTATCACATGGAGGATTTACTCCTTAAAAAAGGGAGAGTTAAAATCACTCACTTTTGATTCCTAAAACCTTTGTGCCCAACACTTAATAGTTGCTCATTAATTATTATGTAAAAAATAAGAATATGCTGCGTTGAAATGACATGATGCAGAATAATGATAAGTGGTATGCAATGTATCTTAAATTAGCTCAGCATTGATAAACTACAACATTAAAATACTCCTATATGTATTATCAAAAAAAAAGGATAATATTCTGTAATAATATAACACTCAAGGAGTGCAATACTTTAATGTTTAATACTTGAAGTACATTTTTGCTGATAATATCTCTGTACTAACATGAGTGACATTATGTATTCAACTCAAAGTATTTTTAGACCATGATATGTCTGCTTTGCTTTAGTTAAAGATGTAACACCAGGATGTCTCACCAGTGGGAGCAGAGTTCAAGCAAGAGTTGTGTTTTACTATTGATTGATATACATAGTGAGGAAAGAATCCAAAGCCTCCCTATGGATTTACATCCTATGTAAACTTTTAAGAGTCACTGTTTTCTGTGCAGGTCCTAATCCTAATAACTGGTCCTGAGGTTCGTTGTGAACTTGGGAAAATGGCACACAAGGATGTTGCTTCCACTACTTGGAATCAATTTCAAAAAGACATCAATCTTTAGTGGCTTGTCTCACTAGATAGAGTTAAAGTGTTTCTAAATGACTCAGAAACAAAAACATCTTGTCATCTAACTGTCTGGAAGTCACTCACCCACATCTACAGATGTTTTCGAACTTTCTGAAACTGACAATCATGCCTCTTTTACACAGCCGCTGGTCAGGTGTGGTGTGTGGAGATGTGAAAGCAGGCATAGTTTGTACTTCTCTCAATCAAGCTCTCTCTTTTTTCGTTCTCTGCACAACTACTTCTGTCACTTCTTGTTTGTACAACTGAGTGCAACATCTTGTGTGCTGTTATTCCCATTTTGTGTGAGTCATTCAGTTTAGATGAAGGCACAAAAAGGACACTGAATTGTTGGAAAGAGATCAGAGAGGGAGACAGAAGGAGGCTATGATGGCTGGCATTTCACCCAAACATCTGTGACCACTGAGAACAAGCAGATATACCTTCTGGCTTTGACGGGGCAGTTGGATTTTGTTTTTATCAAACACACCTAAAAGATGCAGACCTGTGAAAGGAAAAAGAGAGTCTGCTACCTTTGACACTGTAGGTGAGGATAAGGTGTCATTGACTCCACGGGGATATGACATGTCACGTTGGCATCACCAAAAAATGTATTTTTAAACTCTAGACCAACTACAAACCCGTTCATCTCAATTTAATGAAAAAAGAAAAACAAATTTTTGCCTTTTCCATCTTTTCTTTCTTTCTTTCTTTTTTTTTTTACATCTTAAACATCTGCACCATTTAAAAAATTAAATGTCACATCCACATGCCGTAGCCGTTCAAACATCCAAACGTTTCTGTGTTGAAAACTTTCGGGAAAAAATTTAACACTGTTGTTGTGTAAAACTTTACAAAAATTTGTGAAAAAAAACATGTTAAACCTAATGATTGTGAAGATTACAGTACATCACACACAGCTGTATAGTGGAGGCAATGTTTTAGCCTTTTTTTGGCCCCTGTTTATTTAACTCCTGTCTTCAGACTTGGCTGGGGTTTGGTGAGACCCAAAGATAGTGCAGTGTCAAGTGTGTAGCTGTTTAGATGAACGATTTATGAGACAGCTGCCAGACGCAAAGCAATCGGTCAGTTGTGAGCAGGCACACTCTGACCGGGTGTTGCACTAGTAAGCCTGTAATAGAGGAGCTTAGCAAAAACGGGCTACGTTTCAATGGGTCAATAGTTGATCCGCTCTGTTTTAACATCTGTTTGTTAGTTTGTTAAAGTAGGCATCGAGCAGGCATGAACTGTCATGCTTGCTGCTTTGCTTCGCCTACTCCAACCCTGATGGAGCCTGATGTTGGGAACTGCTGCTCTCCAATTATCACTTTTCCTGAGAGCCTGATCTGATCTCACATCTCATCTGAAAACAAATTTGTGCAAAATCTGCAGGGCCGAGTCTGAGATCCAGGATAACAGCTTCTCATTGAAGACTGTTAAGTCGTCTCTGTCAGCGGTCTAGAAAACTTTAGAATGGCAAGTGCTGTTAATTAACGCTCTGACTTATTTGGATGATTTTTTCACACATGATTGTCACTCAGCTCAACATACAAGGCTTTTTTTAGGCTTATATCTCGCATATTATCACATGTTCCTGTGACATATTCCTAGTTCTGGCTGCTCTAGAAACTGTCTTCCTTTCTCTGACTGTTACTTAAATAAACTTTTCTTTCTGATGTGGCTCTGGCTCTGACCTTTTTTGCTGCTTGTCATGATGATATTATAAGAATATAAGCCTTTGAATCATTTTTTTACATGCTACCTGGAATATATAAAATGTGATGCTATCTTCAGTATTTTCATTTTTCATTCTTAGTGAGTAAATTTTTTCAAGACTCAGATTTTAACCCTGTGCCTGCCACTCCTCCGCTGTTGCTTAGAATTATGCTGTAATTTAAGAGCATGTTGAGAAATTACTACAGTATTTTTTAAGGTAAACAGCAGCATGTCCCCATGTGTACCAGCCTTCCTGTCTCTATGTGTGTGTATGTGTGTGTATGCCCATGTTGCTAAGTGTTGTTTCCTCTGCAGCCCACCTCCTGCCAGCTGTGGCTCACTTATATAACGTTTGTAGTCAGTTTTATTGGCTCTGCAGCAGAGTCAGACATCTTTGGCTCTGCAAGGAGATCACAGAGAATTTGTGCAGCCGATGAAATATGTTGCTCTGCTGTGAGGAGTCATGGTGTTCAGGGTTAGAGTACCTGCACTGAAATGCATCATGATCCGCTCACTGCTCTGCAGTGGTAGGAGACAGCTGGAAAGAGTGGGTCGGGTTAGCAGGTCAGGGCTCACATTGCTCTTGAAATTAAGTGCCGAAGAAGTGATTCTTATGTTCCTGACCTACCTTCACATCCACTAAGCCATACATAGACAGGTAGTGTACTTTTAACAGATCTAAAAGTGGTGTGTGCTCAGGTTGTTCAAAATCGTGATGAAAAAAAATGTGGTCAAACGTGGAAAAACAAGGTTCAGTCCTGGTAAACCATCCCATGTTAACTTATCCCTGCAACTAGTCAGCAGGTGCATGCAATTTCTTATAGGCACTTAATTGAGGTTTCCTTTTACAGAGGTGTACGGGTGTTTTTTCTTAGATCTTTATTAAGGGTCATAGTCTTCAGTAAAATCCCCAGGACAATCTGGTGCTTAGGGGCTACATAATTAGAACATCAGGCTGTCAAAGGCTTGGACTCTTGAAATGGACTTGTAAAAATGTCTGATCAGAGACTAACTAAAAATACATTTAACTGGGACATTTTGCATATTATCTCTGGCCTAATGAATTCAAATCCTTATTTTATTTGAATGTTTTGCCATTAATTTTTCCAGAACAGGATACTTTGTGATTTTAAGGGTAGTATGAGCACAGTTTTTCCTCATGTATAGAGGAAAACAGTCTTTTTATATTTGTTATAAACAAAAATCATGAGCTTATTGTCTACTAAAAAATTGCAACCTACAGTGTATAACCTTATGTGAAGTATAGTTTAAACATTAGACATAGATTTTTATGTCAGCAGTTACGTTCAAGAACATTACCATTAGCCCTGGAGACCGGCAGGTTTATTGCCACTCTAGAGGGCTGGCTTTGTTGTGTGAGCAAGGGAAAATTGAGAATGAGGTTCATTTTTTTGTTTGCTGTCCTAACTACAAGGACTAAAGGGTATGCACTCTTTACTAAACTGTCCATTATTTATGTTGATTTCTTAGGCTGGATTTTTTTAAAAGCTCTAGTTGTGCTTGAGGAAGGAAACCTTTTATATTGCAGACTTTATTTGCCAGGCTTGGAAAGGAAGAAAGAATATTTGGTTAAGACTGAGATGTTAAATGATCTGTAATTTTGTAATGAAATGAATTATGAGCAAGACTCCGAACCCTAAATTGCTCGCCTAATGTAAACTACTGCAGAAAAATTGTCTGTCTAATTAATAGAATAATCCTAATCAGATGAGTCTTGAATTGTTGCAAACAAAACTTTTTAACTGTGGTTCAGACCATCAGTAAATCAGTAAAGTGTAATCATACCCCCACATGATACCTCTTTGCACTGAACACCACACATAACACTCAAGCTCTGCAGAAATGGGACACACATCCTGAATCTAATTTATTGCAATCTGCACACAAATGAAATAAATTCACTGCTGTTAACATTCACAAAGGCCACTGTTCATATTTCTGCACATCATTGTGTGGAGCTGTTATGTGTAAGGCGAGGCAGCATCATGCTGCAAATAAATGAGGCAATTTACAAAAATCTGATTCTCTTTTAAGGAAAAGAGGATCCCATTACCTGAAGGTCATTCTGCATTAACTGTTGGAGAGCATTTTCTCATACTGACTGTCCTATTTGCAAGTTTTGATTTTGTGCATTCCTATCAATTTATTATGTTTTTGTTTTTCATTAGTTTTTATGGTTTAGAGCAGTTGGAGTACTTTTACTTTGGGTATATCATTTCCCAAGTGTTGGGAAATGTGTGATCTGCAGCACTTGAATTGTTATGAGAGAATCTGTATCGCCTATTGTTTTCAGATCAAATGTTAGTCACAAAAGCTTTGTAAGAGAGAACAAGGTTTTTTTTCCCCCTTTTTTTAGCGTCTCATCCTGCCTGCTGCAAGCTCACAGGATTGCAGAGGGCATTATTTGAAGTCTTGTGTGAACATAAAAGCCTGCTCATAAAAGTTCCCCGCAGTGAAAACGACCTAAATAAACACAGACCTAGAATAATACCCTCCCTGGGTTCATCTAACCTTCCTCAAAATGGAGGCTGGGGACAGAAGAGGCTGGATGAGGCATTAGGGAGAGAATACCTGAGGATGTGATGGTTTGGAGTGGCAGAGCGCAGCCATTTGGTGGATGCTTTTGTCTAGAGTGCATTAAAGGGACACGAGTGGTTGCATTTTAAGCAAGACTGCAGTCTGACCCCTGACTCTGCTGGTGTTAGAGCCTTACTCTCAACAATGAATCCCACTGGGAATGGAACTAATAATTGCTGGTCAAAACCGTGTTCTTTTTTTTTTTTTTATTGAACTGAAAGCATCATTCATACTTTGGTAGACACTCTGTTGCTCTTGCAATACTAGTAATCTCTTACATTGCCTTGCAGCCTGCAAGTTGTGCTGACAACCTGCAACATTCTGTCTGACAAGAGGTTTACTGCTCCTCCCCACTTCTCCTGCAGGTGTTTGTTTCAATTTAGTGTTTGAATGCAAACTCAGAAATGCGATGAAGCTAAACTTGAATATTGAATGATTGCACAGAATCTGCTTTATGAAGCATTACATCCTGCTTCCTTGTGTCATTTTTGTTTCAGTTTGACCTTATATTAACTCATTTAATTCATGGAATTATTTGGACTGTAAAGCATCTTTGAATCTGCTTTAATTTGATTTATCTAATGAATTTAAGCTTGCTGTAGCTGAAGTATGCATTGTGCAGCTGTATTGGGAACAACAAAATAGAAATATATGTCCTATTGTCCTTCTTGGCAGATATTCTGTATGGAAAACTGGGATAAGGACAAGGTCATACTGGCAGCTGTTATAAACATTTCAAATGGTACAATAGTTGGAATAATTATATTATTGGGGGAGTGTAAGCCCCTCATGTATCCACAAAGTGCTCATCTCCGGTCCTCTACAGTAATGAATAACTAGTTCTCCATAACGAAGCTCATTTGTGCTTTGTGCACAACAAGGCACTACATTTGTTACAAATCACTAAACTGTAGTGAAGCTAATTTTGTTTTCATGGCTTAATTATTGCAAACATTTGACTGGAGTTTAATAAAGGTAATTGCTGTATGGTTAAGTAAAATGATGAGCTCTCACAGGGTTTTTGTTCTTACTGTAGATCTGAAGTTGGAATGTGCTGTTTTCATTTGTTGTTTCATAATGTGGGCGTTGTGAAACCCTTTGAGGCTAAAACTCTGATTAAGGGCTATGCAAATAAACGTAACATATAGGGAGTAGATGTCTTTAAAGCACCCAGTATTTATTTTTATCGTTGTATTTGGCATTTTTTTCTGCAAAAGCCTTTCAGAGTGACTCTCGAGAGTTGTGTCGGGAGTCTATTTTTAGGGGGGAAAAAAAACATCCTTGCTTATGTGTTCTCACTCTTTGGCCTGTTTTTTTTATTTTTTTTTTTAAACCAGCATTGTCTTTTTGTCACATGCTGAGCTCACCATCTGCTGCTTCTGCAGCCCCGTCAACGTCCTTAAAAAGTCATTGCTGTATTCTTAATTATCTTCATTTAATCACCTCCCCTCTTCAGGGAGATGAAAGGTTATTAGAAAATGAGCCCACATGGGGGATTTATTAAAAGTGCAGCAGAATACTGTATGCAGGTATATACAGCCATGGTACTGTGGGTCCTGTTGTCCTTGTGTGATGTCTTTTAGTATTCACTGTTTCTTAATGGCATTTGGGCTGAAATGATTGCTCCTCCATCACACGGTGTTCACACCACTGAGTCTTCTTGCTGTTGTTATGTCAGTCTGCCAGTAAAACTTCCTCCTGTGCCCTCTTTCTGTTTGTTTGTCTTGTTTGTTTGCACATAGCAGCTGAGTTTTTGGAAATGTTTTAGATCGCATCATAGAGATTTTATAAAAAGGAAGAAGAGAAAGCAAACAAATAGAAGGAGCCTCTGTGTGTTGAAGTCTTGTTATAGTCTGCACATTCAAATGTATCAGAATACTTTTTTATTTCTATTATTGAATTTTAACTTAATGTTAACATATATAAGAGCACAGACAAGTTTAAGGGTGCTTTCACACCTACAGGTCCAGACAAAATGAGGCAGGTGTGAATGCGCCCAAAGAGGCATAAATCCTCTTTACACTAAGATTGTGCAACACTCACACAACACAATGTCCCTTCATTGGACAGCCTTTTTGTTTTTTGCACTGAACCAAACAATGTTGGCATAATGTCACCCCTTTTTTAATTTTTTAACAGCATGCCTTCACTGCAGCATGATGGACATGACATGTGACTGCATCTGTCTAGTGTGACATTTAACATACGCATGGGGGAGCACTTTGGAAATGACTACAAAGGCATAATGTAAAAATACCAATCACTTGCCATGTCTGTTATAAGGCAGTTAGGCTCAGGGTTGCTGTTCTTTTTCTTCTATGAATTGGTTTACTGCTGATAGCTGTTTTCAAAGCTCCAGTCATTGGGTCTCAAACCTAACACACTATCAAACATTATATTCCTATGCCAGCATGCAAGTTTGGCTTTTATACAGCGTGCTGTTGCTGTTACTGTCTCACTTGCCGGCACGAAAACAGCAGCCTCAAATTGTGCCTCCTTTCTACAGAAGTAGTGACAAACAAGAATCTCACTATATTCCTGCCTTGATCAGGCCATGTCCAAGGGACCACAGATAAGTCAAAAGGTCATGGTGCACGTCCTGTTCTTTAAACAGAAAATTAATTGGTTGTAGCCTAACTAATCAGGTGCACATCCATGTTATTAGAACTGTTAAGCTTGTCTCTTTTTAACGTAGATCATGACTTTATCAATCAACCCTTGCACATGCACAATTTCATTAAAAAAATAAATAAAAAGATATCACAAAATTGGAGTTTGAACCACGATTTATCCTTGTTTCGCTTAAAATCCTGCAACTCCCCATTGGCTTTGTGTAGACACACTGGTCCCAGTTGTTGGCCTTCTGTGGGGAAGGCGTATGTGGTTTTAGGTGGACCGTGAGTGTTTACGAAGACGAAAGAAAAAGAAAATGATTTTTTTTCTTTAAATTGGATGTTTCTTGTGGGAGCAGCTGGTATAAGCATTTTTAATGATTTGCTGCTGAAAACACAACAAGCCACACTAAATTGCAATAAAATGCTTTTATCTTCTTTACTTTCTTTACTTCTGTTGTATTTCATTGACTCTTTCACTAACTTGCAGCATGTTCAAGCATCTCCTGAACACACTTCCCTCACATACGTCACATTGTATGTGTCAGTTAGAGAAGAAATACAACACTAGTAGTATTTGCTCACATCTTCCTACAACTTGGATTAATCTATCAAGATCTGTAGTAGTTGGTTCAAGGTCAGAACCTGTCACTTCCACTTGTGTGTACAGGTGAAATAATCTCTGATGTGTCAACTTCTGTCACCAGGAGTAGTCGTAACCACATCACCTCTCTTTCTCCAGCATCCTTTTTTCTCCTCTGCAGCTTGTCATTGGCTGTCAATAAAGACTCATTTTCTCATCAGAGACGTGTGGACCAGATTAGAGCGGAGATGCAGCAGAGACATGGCGGGAGGAGGTGTTGTATCATCAAACTGAATACTGTGGCTGTAACACAGCTATGCCTTTTCTCTCCTCCAGTTTTCTGTGAGAGAGTAAGACTTGTTAGCATTCATGTGTTGGGTTCCTGGTCTCTCACACGTAGCAACGTCCTCCATTATTGAGCAGTTGTTAATGCTTTGAAGTTCCGCTGTTTAGAGAGTGTTTTTTTTTTGCTCCAAACAGGGCAGGAGCGGGACGTGAGGATGTGAGAGGCAGAAATCTCTGCAGCTGGCCCAGTAATTGTTGTGCTATATTGATCAACATTCTTTTTCCTGATATTTTTCTTCAAACATTTGCACTTAGTGTTTATTTAACTGGATGGTTCAAATGATCCTGCAAACAGAACAGATTAGACTTGCAGCAAACAAAGGCAAAGCTCTATACCAGTGACCACCGTCTGCTTGCTCTGCTCTGTCATTGAAAAGGAGGTCAAGGTGACAGAGAATCTAATTGATGCTCTGCTCGACCTCGGTTATCCCCATGGGATGCTACACAGCAGCGCTGCTCGCTCTCCCATGCTCCACCACCACATGGTTGCACCACAGGCTGAGGCCCACATCTCATTAGCAATTGACCGCGTGGGCAAAGCAGCTTCTTCTAATGCATTTAATAGTGAGAATATATTCCGTGTAATTTAATTAATGTGTTAGTGTGTGTCTGTGGCCAGATAATGTGAGAACAATTTCACAGCAGCACTGGAATTAAAGAAGATAGTAAAAAAAATGAATATATTGTTTAAAGACTGGTTTGTATTTTCAATAGCACAAGAAAGAAGTTTTTGAAATGTGTGAGCAACTACTCATTTAAAAGTCGTTATAGGAGAAGATCAGAAGTAATTAATAAATCAATGTGCCTTAATTATTTCCACTGTATATGACACATGGTTACATATCCACTTTAATAAGGGCAAATTCATATAAGCAGCAAGAGGAAAGTCTATTCCATATAAAGAAATCCTGTACACGACGGATCAGATGATCATTTGTGTTGTAAAAGACTAATAAATTACCCTGTATTAATCCTATACGTAATTGTGAAAATATTAGACAGCTGTGCGAAACAGTTTGGTCTACATCCAACCGTTAGTGTTGTCAGATTATCATCATTATTTGTCAGATGAACAAACTGAAAAAAAATAACAGAAATTAAGTCAGAGTTTGGAGTTGTCACAACTTCTTAACTGTTTCATGGTTAAAATAGAACTGATTTTATACAAAACTATTGATAGTTCCTGGTAAATAGTACTGCATATATTTAAAAAACTGTCTCAAAAGAGAGCTGTCTGTCATTCAGTCATGTCAAACGGTGTCAGAATTTAAGAAAGGCAGATGGCAAAAAGATCCCAAGAAAACCCAGGTATATTTTATTATTGCCCGTCACTGTATTTTTCATAGTAAATAATGTAATGTTTTTCATGTTTGTAAACTGGATCACAATATCATTTAATATAAAGACTAAAATGAAGATCATGAATTTTTAAGGGCAAAGAAAAGATGAGACATTGACCACGCACCATGTTGCACTTATTTTCGTTCTGCTTCCTTCTTCCTATTTTCTTTGGGCATTGCAAACCAACTTTCAAAGGTTTATATCACCACCTATTGGAATTAGCAGACACCTGACAGACACACACACACACATACACAAATATGTAATAATAGAGTTGTTTTGTCAATTTTGACAGAAGATGCCAAAAATGGAGTTGAATAATGTAGCAAACTGGCATGTAACATTTGCACTCATGATTTTAGCCTTGATAATGCAGTCCTATGTTTTAAGCATTTAGCTGATGTTTATTCAGAGCAGCTTAAAATAAGCTTTAAATCCTGGCTCACCCACATTTTAAGGAACAAGTAGCACAAAACAAAGTTAAAGCTATATCACCAAGGCAACAAATGTAAGAGAATGTCAATGTTTATGTACAATAGAGAAATACGAGTTTAAGATGAATTTACTTAGGGTGAAACTTTATTTCTTTTATCTCTTTTGTTTCTCTTTCTCCATTGAGACTAAAAGCAAGGCCATCAGCAGAGAGACATTTGACTGCATGACGAGGCAGAGTGACGGGACCCTGGTCCTCACCTAGACCCCTCCCGAAAGCCCCCACTGCCTGGACATGGTGAGTCTTCAGTGCTTGTTTACTGTTTGTTTATTAGTGTGCGCTTTCAAAAGACTAAACTGAGTCATTAGTTAAACTGAAACCTATGTTTAAGGATAATTATTTATTTTTCAGTCTCTATTTTCCTCAGATTTACTACCATGTGAGTGGAAGCAGACACTTATTTGTGATAGTGTATATCAATTATTTATTTATTTATTTACATGACCACACATTGAATAGAGTTCTGGCCAAATTTCTCTTCCTCCATTGAGGAAAAAAATTAAAAAAGAGTTAATAACTCCAGCAACATCTGTTTTTCAGAAACCATATGTTTGAAAAATACTTGTGTAAAAGTACAGCAAAGAAAGTTGTTCCAACCCAGTGATGAACTTCCATAGTGAGGAAATTTCATGGGTGATTGCCAGAGCGAAGCTTTTAAGTAGAGAAGTCTACTTAAGCTGTCTAAACAAACTTTTAGAAAATGTTAAATATTAAGTAAAGTTTGAGAGCTTTTGAATGATCAACACCTGTGCAGTCAAATCAACACCAGTATTTATTTACCTCAGCAAAGTATTTGAGGTATCAGTTTTTGATAGAAAAATGTGTCTTACCTTTACCTGTAGACTACAAGTGAATATTTGGAAATCTGATCAAGAGGTCATAATATATATAATTCATTGGCACTTTGATGGATGTCAGCTTTCATTTTTCTTTTTTTAATGTGAAAAAAGGAGGACAATCATGAGTGCTGCATGTTAATCATCACTGACAGATTTGTTAAACTTCCTCTCTCAATATGCCCAGTATTCCCCAAATGACAGATTCTCGTCAAAAAGTTCTCAAATAAAACCAGTAAAGGGTTTACTAATGTGGGCTGAAATGATTGGGATAGGTGAAATAAGAGTCCCTGTTTGGCTGTTTGAGGCTGTTTACAAATTAGCCTCGATCTGATTGGACTAAACCCCAGCATGTTTGTCTGAGCCAGAAATACTGTTTGACTACAGCAACAACGCGACTGCTTTCCTGCAAGGATAACAGGAGTCTTTGTTCTCTGAAGGCCTTCACTTTACTTAATGTGGAATAACATAGAAAAGCATTGTTCAAACAAACTGTGTGTCTGCTCTTGCTCTAATAAAGTATTTTCACACTGTTGATTGTAGTGGGGCACCGGGACATAAATTCAAGTTTATTTCTTCCTTTTCCTGTTGCTGCATGTCAGCACCTTTAGCGCCCAGCATTTCAAACTGGTAAAGCCCATCCTTTGCCACTGCAAAAACCACAGGTGACAATTTATCTTATAACAACACACAGAGCAGACTAGTGCATTTAGAAGAAAAAATCTTTGTATAGTATCTGTGTGTGCTCATTACTGCTCATATACTGTATAAAATAAACAAAGCCGGTTTCACACCATGAGAGCCTGTCTGACATTATCCTTTCCAGTGATTTGACACAGAAAAGAAAAAGTTAAAGGAATCCTTTCTTATGTGTGTGTCAGATTGGAGTTAATGACATCCACACACAATCCCTGCAATGCAGTTAATTAAAGCAGTGAATGTCATTATCTTCTAATTGCGGTGCGAGCCTGTAGTTTCTACAGTCTTGTAAGTAACAAATAAAAGGAACGAGCTTGATGCTGGGCCGGGCTGGGATCTAGAATCAGTGCTGAAGCCGTTAAAGTCCTAATCTTTCATTTAGATCTTGTTAATGTTTGTGTGTACGTTTCTGTATTATGGTTGTTGACGCTACCCACACTTGCCTGCTACACAGCCTTGAATGCCCCCGGCAGTTGAGCGAGAGATTAGCTAGGTCGAGATAAATGACCCTTGCAACTCCAGCACAAGCCCCTGAGACTTGTGGCCATGAATTATTAAAGCACCATCATAAATAACTCACCGTAATGAGGGTGTGCTTACACGCTGCAGGCGGGGAGAGATGGAGGGGAGAAAAAAGGGTGAAATAGGGGATCTGAGTTGAGGAGGAAGGAATGATTGAGAGAGATAGCAGTTTGACCTTGGACTGAAAGCCTGTCGTGATGCTCAGCCAATGGACGGACGCACTCGGGCTTACAAAAGCAAGCAAGCACCAGTTTTACACATCAGCCATTTTTTTTCTCTCCTGTCAGAGGGATAGGCTCTGTCCCAAAGTATATGTAATAAATGTTAATGTTAAGTAACGGCAGGCTCTATCTAGGCCACACATAGATTGGCAGCAGCACAGGTTGCTTCAGGTGTTGCTGTCATCGTGCAGACTGTGACGAGCGTTTCTGACACCAAAAACAAGCTCCTGCATTTGTACCAGAATGTCTGAGGAGGAAGTCGAGGAAAACAACACCAGACGTTGAATTTTAAAAAACAGTGATTTCACATTCAAAGAAATATATTTTGCCATGGATTTCATCTGCTTCCTCCAGCAAAGAAAGGTCAACAAACTCTGATTATTTCTTTGTGATTACCCCAAGCAGGCAATACTTTGATGATGGTGTTAGATGATAAATGACAATTACAGTAATCCCTCTTTTAACCGTGAAACCAGTTTTCTGATTGTTCCATACTGATGACCTTGGCCACTGAGTGTGCTGGTTTAAAGCAAACAAAAGTGTGTGTGTGTGGGGGGGGTGAAATATGCAAAATATCCTTCCAAGAGTAGATGTCACAAATGTGGAGGAATTTGGCACGTACGATGGCCTGTATAGCCAAAAGTATGTGGACACTAGGATATATTACCTAATGTAACAGTTGAACATGTGAGTACAAAATCACACCTTCCCAAAGGTGTTGAATGGGGTTCTGTGCAGCCTTGTTAAAACCATTTTTTTACTGAGCAGGTTCTCTGTACATTATAACAAGTGAGGGACAAGCAAACGCTGCTGTTGAGTTTAAGGGACACTGGATTAAAAACTTGCCTTCACTGGAACTAAATGGCTCAAACTATCAGACTACCAAAAGTACATCAAGTTTATGCCCAAATGAAGCTGGCTGATTTTTAAAAGGAAACAAATTTTCACTTTGTTTTTGCCTTCTACGCTGAAGCACAGTTGCTCTTGACCAATAACAGAGTTTATCCAAATCCTGAGTGTATAAATGTTATAATGTCTGTTTAGTATTTTGTGTGTAGGACTGAAGCAAAGCCTTTACAAAACGTTGTATCTTAAGGTGATTTATTTTTCTAATTTTCATATATTTACTTATTTTTTCCCAATAATGTAGGGACCAGAGAATAATAATCTGAACTGTTTCTTTCCTGTCTTTGCCAGATGGTGGCTGTGATGCATAGATTTGTTATTTGCCAACTGAAAGGGGAAAAAAGAGAGCCGTTTTCTCATATTCAGGTTTTTCACTGTGGGCAAAAGTCTTAATGGAAAAAACATAGAAACACTAGCATGGATGCAATATGGGCATTTCAAAAATTTGGTGGTGGAGTGTTGTGTAGCCCACCTGGTGAACACATAGCATGTATATTAACCTAGGTTGGATTCTAGCTTGGACCCTCTGATGCTTGTCATCCTCTCTCTTTCCGCTGCCTTTCCTGTCTCTCTTCAGTTGTCACTTTAAATAAAGCGGAAATGCCAAAAAGAAATGTGTAAATAGGACATAAATGAACATGGGTGTCCTGCCTTCCATCTGTAGCAGCTACTACAGGTGGGGGGCCAGTAAAACCTTTTTCTTTTCTTTTTTTTTTTTAATAATTATTATTATCCAGTTATGTAGTGGGCATATATATAACCTTATAAAAACATAATGAACTGTTGAAAAATGCTGGAATAAGAGAGAGAAAATTCCTGGTTTGTTATATAATTTCTTATAAAGTCCAAATGTTTGATATTGTAAAAAATTTCTTGATTTGAAATTGAGCTTTCAGGTTCTTAAAAAAATTTTCAGCTCTTTTCATTATATTAAGTCAGTACAGGCTTCCTTATGGTTAAACAATCAACAGCATTTTCCTGGATGACATTTGTGCTGATTAATGAAAATGATTATGCAAATAGACCATCTCAAAGGTCATAACTTGTAAAGGCGTCAGGTTTGTTTCCTACAGAATCCAATTTAGGTCCATCAGTGGACATGTTTCTACTAAATGTCCTTGAGCTTCGCTCTGAACCTCCACCTGCTCATTCTGTGTGATTTATACTGGTATGAGCATCATTTGAAATGATAAGGTGCCTAAAATAAAAATGATAATGTCTCTCTCTATCTCTTTGTCTGAGCCCAGAGGTCGTTCCGATCTTTCGCAAACGACGACCGCCATGTCATGGCTAAACATGCCAGCATCTATCCAGCACCGGAGGAGCTGGAGGCTGTCCAGACATTGGTGTCCACTGTGGAGGGAGCTCTAAAGAAAGTCTCTGATTGGATGGATGGCCTCAGCAAGTCCTCAGGGAATACCTCCACTAGTAATGAAGCTGGGGACAAGACAGTGGAGAAAGATGCGTCTGACACAAAGTACGTCCTGCTGGTGTGCTTTTATCTTAGAGTTGTTTCATGATCAACGTGATTATTTAAAGTACAAATCCAACTATAGGTTCTGTTGTTCTATTGTGAGGATGCTGCTTCCCTGCTTTGATCAAAGAAAAATACTTTCACACTGGTCTTTGTTGCTTTAGACTGCAGAGAGGGCGAGGTTTCAGGGAGTATGACGAAGAAAATTTATTGCTTGTTCCTGTTTATTTTTGTACCTTCAGCTGTTTCCTCAGCACAGTGCCAGAGAGATTCCCTCATAAAAAATGTGTTTGGCTATAATTCTTCATCGGGAGGATACGTGTGATGATTGGATGATTAAGAAGCCTCAACAAACGGTCATAAATTCTCAACATTTGGCTTGTGGCCCAAAAATCCACAGAGGTTTTGTATTAACAAAGCATCTATGCTGAAATGCATTGGGGAACTGATTTCATACAAATAAAATACAACAGGGACAGGAACTGTAGATAATCCACAGACCACACTGTCAGCTTTGCAGTGTCCATTTCATTGACACTGAGGTCTTTGTATAATTACAGCAACACTTGATCAGCGAGATCAGCATGATAATCCACAACGAATCATAATAATTGATCATGTTTTGCATCTAAAATCAAATCTGCAAAATAATTGAAGCTGTTGTACTAAAGGAAGTAAATGGTGCAACATTTCCCTCTTGGATGTTGTGGAGCTTAAAGTAGCATTAACATAAAAATATTTATTGTACACAAGACACAAGAAGAAATCCTTTTACTTGTACTTAAGTTGAGTGTTTAAGTGAATGCGCTCTGCTAATTTCTGTCACTGTAATATAGACGGTAATACTTGGAGCACCACAGGCAAAATGTTGTTCAACTCTGTTGTTTTGGAGTAGATTGGTACCAGAGATAAACAAGAAAAACACTTTTTTGTTTTGTGGAATTTGTGGAAACTGATGCTTTAAGGTGGAACAATATGCTGTTACAGAAAAAAACAGATGAACAACGTGGACATAAAACCATAGCTTTGTCAGATTTCTAAAACATTAGGTAGAATACACAGTCCTTTAAGTACAAAATTTCCCTTGTATGTGATCAGAGTTTTCTTGCTGTTATGCAGTGGAGCGATACATTCTGGTGGTCACATAAAAGTTTCACACTGGGGCAAGACATGAGCTGTTAACTTTCACAAGACTGCAACAATTTATTCTTCTAAATCAAATTAAAAGAATAAACTGTGTATCTTAGAATAAGGCTCAGCTGGATTTTTGCCCCCTGTTCCGACTGTGTTCATGCATTAGGAAGCAATTACTTCATGTGTGGAGAAAAGAAAATATGGATAGTAACTCTTTTACTATTCCTGTAGAAGGTAAATCTTTTATCCAGACAGACATGAAAACAAATCTGAACTTTTACTTAAATAGCTGAGAATTAATGAGATAACGCGGTTACATTTAGAAATATACTCAGCTGTTTACTGCAGTGAGGGATGAGCACCAAGCTGTATTTGAGTTGTATTACCCCTGTATCAGTGTGAGCGACTCTGACGCTGGCTGTCATCCATCTACCCTAAGGCTGGACGGCACGCCATTGCTGTGTGGGGTGACACGTGTTGGTCTAGTGGCCAAAGGCCTGCTGATCAAAGGGGACATGGACCTGGAACTGGTGCTGATGTGCAGGGAGAAACCCACCAAACTGCTGCTCTATACCATCAGCGCCAACCTCCCCCTGCAGATCCAGGTACACACAGTCACACCTCTAGCACTGCAGCTCTGCACAGCATATTCAAAATGAGCCTTGAAAACACAGCTGCGGAAACAACCTTGGGGTGGGAAGGCTTTGAAAAAGCATCTTTGTGATCCGAGCTTCAGAGGAAACGCTTGTCCGCAGAGAAAAACCAGTAGTTTTTTTTATACATGATAAAAGAGTTTGTCTGGTGACATTGGTGAAGAGACATGCAAACATCCTGAAGTGAGACACGACATAATAATAATGATGAAAAAATTACAGGGATTTGCAAATATGTGTGGCAAACAGTATATTTTGTATTTAAGTTAAATTAAAATAATATGTATTCAGTAGATTCAGAATGTAGCACTGTATTTACATTGTGACATAAATGTGGTCATGCAAGAGTAGCACAATAGCACAATCAATCCACATTATTCATACGTGTTTCTGTATATTTTTACATGAAGTTAAAAATACCTTGAGGTCGCATTTAATAATTAAAAACATCTTCTGTTAGCTGTCATATGTGGATGTATTTTCATCAATGATTTCATCACAGATGAAAATACATCATAAAAATACACAAGGGAGGCAAATGCTAAGGCTCTGAGATTAGATTTTAGTGACATTCATTTGCATTCTCTTTAAGAAAAATGTAAGAAGATGTCTCACAATCAGAACGATATAAATTCAATCAGGGCAATAGAGCTTTATGCAAACATGATTTAGATTATATTATATTAATAAAAAAAAGTTTTTAGTCTGGAAGGGGAGATAACAGAAATACATAAAATGTTACAAACTAAAATATACAAAAATCAGCATTAATGAAGAACTGTGTTCCAGCTGAGGTCTGCCTTGTAACTATATGGTTTCAAGGGAAGATACACAGCCAAAAATTTACTTCCAAAGGATTGACCTTTTTTTCATATAAATAATTCATATATGTTTCCAGGTTTAAGGAAAATTATCAAGAAAATAACTACAATTCAGATAAATACATTGAAAGTAAAAGTAAAAAAATAAATAATATATGCAAGCACAGTGTTTCATGCTAGCGGAATCCCAGTGACACAGAATAACATGGACTACAGCTGCAAAATTATTTACTTGAGTGATGTTTAAATATCGAGTCACCTCCATTTCACCAAGTGTCAGTCTGTCTTTCCCATGAGTTAATGTGATGGCATTAAAAGCTGCCATTACTCTGAACACCAGCAGTTTTAAAGTAGTGCACTCTTTATACACCACTTAAGATAATCACTGTCAGTTAGGTCCTTGTTAACATGAGCATCAGTTTATTTAACCCTTGGTAATGAGATGAAAACCATTGCAAAATACCAACAAACAAAACAATCTGAAATCTGTTGTTTTTTAATATTTCAACCCATCCTTGGTAAAAAATAATTCACCAAAGATCAGGGGCCTCATTTATGTCATTTTTTGACACTTTAATCCAAAGTCTTTTGTGTGACAGTAGAACAAATTGAAACCATTACAAGTGCATATTAGCTATAAAATGTTTAAGCCTGAATAGAGCAAAATATTGTCTTGTCACTAAAAGAGTTATGTATGACAGAGGCCTTTTGGGGTGAAATAAATAATTTCTCAGGGAGAAGATGTTTTTTATTCTTAAACCAGATGAAAGGATTGTTTTTAAGTCAGAATGAGAAGGGGATACAGAGGAGATGATTTGAAGTGGATATGAAGAGAAAGTGGCCTGTGCTACTGAGACTAGACTTGATTTATCCTTGCCATTCCATCTCTGTGAGATGTTTGAAGCCCAAACTGCAGTATAATTCCCACAACCCATATTCGGACCACCGGTACTCTCTCTTTACAGTACTGAAGTGCTTTTTCGATGGGATATGATGAATCCCAGCTCTTCTGAAAGCTTATGTGTTTTTAACTTGTGAGTTTCTTTAAGCAAAAGATCTCTACCCTTCAAACAGATTTCCACAGAGCCTCCCATCAGGCATCTGTTACCCAACAATGCAGTGCCAACATACACAGAGCTAAAATGTGCTTCCTGAACCCCATCTCAGTTAATTACCTGCCATTGCTGCCGTGCGTGCTCCATCATCAATGGAGGAAACCATTTAGAGCCCTCATTTCCTGGGCCAAAGTGGGGAAGATTGACAGGCAGAGGGGGTGATGGATGGGGTCATTTCTCACAGAGACGAGATAGAAAGTATGCACTTGAAAACATGTCACTGAAGGTAACACTAATCTTGAGGAAAAACAAACTAGTTTGGCATGCTGGGAATTGGCTAAAAACAACTGGGAAGGAAACTCTAAATGAAATGTGAAGAGAAGCTGGATTGTGAACACAACTGTTTGTGATTTTTGATGGCTTCCTCTTCAATACTGACAAACAAAAAAATTGTAGTTTTACATCAAGTTATGTTTTTGCTTTTACTAGGTCTCTCAGCAACTACATAACATATTTTATATTAGCACTACAGGTACTTATCACCGAAAACAGAGCCTCATGAAAATTCTTTTAAAAATGGAGTTAATGTCATTAAAATCTTCCTTTTGTCATTTAAACACAAGTAATTTTTTAATTTAATTAATGCCCCAAAGACACTTAAAGTCTTGCTTTAATCATTTATAGGTGACCTCAAATTAAATATCCTCATGCAATGCTGTAACATGATATTGTAACATGCTGTTGGATATTCATTGAAGCATGGATAAAAGATGCATTAATTTCAAAAGTGGTGAAAGTTGTATGAAAGTTTTACTGGCTACTAGCTATAAGCCTGTTTCAAATAGAGGCCTGATTATCTCATTCATAAAGGGGAATAAATTAAGTATATTCATTTCAACATATTGAAGTAAATAGTATTTTATTTGTAGTCCAGTGTTTCTGCACGTCGTTCAGAGAGCTCATCCGAAGCACATCCTCCAACAAAGTAGAACAGCTGTGCCTTGTTCTTTACAAAAGCAGGAGTCATTGTTGCAAGTGTGATATTCGATTTTTAATTAATCGTGCAGCCCTGCCTTGCAGACAATGACGGAGGACAAATACGAGGTGCAGTCATGCGTGCCTGAGGCAGCCATCCGGGTCTGCAGCACCAAAGACCCCAAACTCATGCTGAAGATCACCCTCTCCTCCTTAACCATGAGGGAGGAACACAGCACCACGGAAGAAGGTATTAACCCCCCCACCTCCCCTAACCCCCTCGAGAGCATCCTGTTTGGCAGAACACCTCCCTTGTTTTTATTTGACCTTTTTATTACAACAGAGGGCTGAGAGAGAGGACAGGGTGAGAAGGAGGAGGGAGGGTCATACTGGAATGTAGGGGTGTGAATGACACCTGAGCTTGATGTGGGAGATAATCAGGGGGAAATAAGGAGGGATGATACACTGAAAGGGCTGAAAGCTGAGATGCACACAGGAAAAAGGAGAAGGGATGATATGGATCTGGGTCAAGTGTAGATGGAAATAGCAGATGGTTGGTGCACGATGATTTCCGCAGTAGATGTGTGGGGCTGGGCAAAAAACAAGACGTCTCTCAGGTGCCTTTTTGTACCATCCTGAATCTCACAAAAAGGATTCAGCAATCCAAAAATCAGTGTGGAAAGTTACTTGCTCCTTTTTTTTTGCAGGACAGCTGAAATACAGATCTAATTTTAGGGCCAAAAATAGAGAGATTTCAAGAGATTTATCCCTGAAGAAAAGGCGGTGGTTGTTTATATGGAGTATTCACACACTCCAACAAGACAATTCATCTCAGTAGCTGTAAAAAAGCCACATAAGTTGACCAAACACTGGTGGGAAACTTAACTCTCCATTCTGTCAGGTGTCTGTTCTGTAAATCAAGAGCCAACGTTTAGTATGGATGCTTCAACTGTGTTTGTTTTCTCCCACAAATGGGAATGAAATTAAAAATGAATGAAAGGCAAGTCATAAGTGAAGAGCTGCCATCATGGAACAGCGAGTCTCAATGTGGTCTCACTGCCAGTGGGAAAGATTGAGACGAGTCGTAATGAAAGGTAGAAAAATGAATTCTGCCAAGCAGGAGAAAAGCAGCTTCAGATCACAGCTGTTGAGTGCAGAGTCACAAGAAGAAGAAAACCATTTTTCCTTCAGGTTTAACATCCTGTCAGCACAAACAAGGACAGTGGTTGTTGTTTTTGTTTTTTGTCTCATCGGTTTTCAGTTTGTTATAGTGTAAAATCACATGAGCACAGACAGTCCTTTTCTTCTGTCTGTAGACACACAAATAGGAGCAGAACTGATTATCCTAACACTTGGAAAAGAAAAACTGAAGAATTTAAAGAGGTCATTACAGTTGTATCCCAAGGCTGTCTACTGGATGATTCCCTAAAAAGTTCCCAATATTGTCAAAGTTTGATTTTGACAGGGTTTTATATTACCGAAATGATCTGCATTCACTAAGATCCGACAGCTCTCTATATTTCTTAATGAATCTTTATTTCAATACTTTTGAGTAACAAAATCATTTTTTTAAACACATAGGGATAAGGTAGAGGGATAACCATTTTGGCATGGCAGTATGTTACTATTAATGGCTGAATTGATAAATATAAAGTCAAAAATGTCCCCTGGCTCCATTGTCCAATATTTTTTTTCCTGGCTGCAGTCAAAGTTGAACACATGACATTAGTATCAGAAGTCCAAATGTCAGTTTTGTAATTTGTAAATTTCTTGCTTGTAATTTTTACAAGTACGATTTTGAAAGTTCTTGCACACAAGAAG
Organism: Acanthurus leucopareius; assembly: GCA_029814765.1. NCBI lineage: Eukaryota > Metazoa > Chordata > Actinopteri > Acanthuriformes > Acanthuridae > Acanthurus > Acanthurus leucopareius. Next base: position 8,359,599 of record JAQMCX010000047.1, read on the forward strand.
TCTTATTAAAAAGTGTGCTTGATCAAAAAAATGTTGCCGTTTTTTATCATTTTATTATCTATTTCAACCATTGTACCTTCATCAGTTTTTATACAGTAGGTGATTTGATATGGAACTTCATCCTCCTTGTTAGCAAAATGACCAAAATGTATTCCCATTGTTAGCCTGCCTTTACCCATAGTATGAGAAAGAATATGAGGGGAGAGGGACTGTTTGGTTGAATAAGTCGGTTTAGTCTGCCTGTCTCATTAATCCTTCATCTGAAAGAGGTTTGTACAAGTTAGACCTTATTGCCTCAAGATTGGTCTGAAGTATCAGTAGCTTTATTGTGCTGTATATTGATAAATCCTCAGTTCTGTCAGTGGTGATGAAGAAGCACACTGATTTGTAGTTGTGCCTTTTGACATGACAACAGATAAAGTTTTTATGACACGTATTGGGTTAATATTATATTATGTCGGTGTTTGGGCCATCCCTGTCTGATTGTATATGAGTATTTATTGAACCCCTTCCATATCTGTGCCACTTTACATAACATCTCATATATGACAGTTCTTCAAAGAACACATTCAGGAATATCTTTTCTGGTAAGTAACCTGTGACTGGTTTCCTTTGGCTTTTAAATGACCCCTGGTTTTTTAGAGTGTACTTCCTGTAGCTGGCCTCTGCTCACTGACTGTTGGTTTTGTTGCCGTAGCTCCGCAGGTCAGCACGCTGTGTGGATTGACACTTCTCTGCGGCCCAGCTGCTGACGAGGCGTTCCCCCAACCCAGCAGCAGGAAACCCTGGGTACAAGGGGCTTCCCCGACAACCAAATCAAACCAACCCACTCTCTCTCTGCCTAAGACATGCTCCTCTACTCCCCCATCCCCACCCTACCCCACCCACTGTTGACTGGACTTCTCTCTGGGTCACCATGAAATTCTGGTCCATGTCTGCCACCAAGAAAATAGACTAAAAGGACAAAATGACTACATTAACCAACGGCCCATGTCCAGATCCGTACTTCTTTGCTTTAATCACAGGGTCTCTGTTGATCATTTATCATAATATCTATTGGCTCAGAATGACATCCCATAATTTCATGTTGGAAAACGGTGTTAATTGAATTAATCTGGTGTCCTGGTCACTAATCAAAATTTCCCTAAGCTGATGTCAGGGAGAATTTAGTGGGGGTTGTCCTTATCTGTATGTGGTCTTGACCTGTGAGTGACGCTTCCTTCATGGCCTGCCTCTGGAAAACGGCTTCCACTCTTCATCTGCATCCAGGAATAAAAAGAATTAAGTTTATCAGTCATACTGAGACACATTTCGCTTAACACATAAATACCCCAAATGTCTTTCATAAAAGAAGCAAGAAAAAGCTTGAGAATTTTGATCAATTTTTTTCTTTTTTTATTTAAAATTAAGTCTACCCAGTTACCCTGTAGTCATGCATTTTAACTCCACCACTTTTTATTTCTGTGGAGTGTTGGGTATGCCACTGGAATAATTCAGTGTTGAATTACTGAGTCCTGTTCCTACTGCAAACTGTATCTAATTTAATTTAAATACACTCTGCGTACACTAGGTCAAATCAAAGAGAATCATTTTTAAATGAAAGCTAATCAGAAAATGAAAATCATTGTAAAAAAAAAGCAATAGTCAAATTAATTGTGAGATGGAACATGATAGCAGACAGTAAATGTACATTAGTGAGAAATTAGCACTCAAATAATTATAATTATTTTAAAACCAATCCCTTAATTTGACAGTTAAAAGATTAGCAATCATTTATCATTGATATATTACTAATTTATCCTTATTTTACATTTATATACAATACACAAATGGAAATGAAATCCTGGCCTCAGCCAGAAACTGATACTCAGCTGCTGAACTATGTCTATGTCTAAACTGTTAAAAATCACTCATCGTCAATTTCTAGTAAAAATGACAAACATTTAATGATACTTTCTTTCCAAATTTTGCATTTTTTTTCTAAGTTTTGTATCATTTTAAATGATATCATTATGATACTTCTGTTAGACAAAAAATATTAAGTTATATGACAATATGTGTAAAATAATAACATTCAGTTTATATTTATAAAAATTATTTTCTTTTAAAGGTTGTACAGTTGATTAATTATTAAAAATAGTCATTAATAACAAAAGCTGTTATTCTCAGACAGAAAATATTAAGTGTTATAGGTAAATCCTATGTTAGAGGGAAATGAGCTTTTCTCTAAAGATATTTCCTAGTATGGATATTATATTTATATGTTATACATACTGTAATATAAATTTATAATATATATTAATAAAATAAATTTGGTTTTTAAGTTTAAAATTTGATTAATCATTCATATTTCAAGGTCAAAATAAGCAGATCCCGTTTTAAATTGGTTAATATAAAGGTAATTTTATGATCCATCTTTATCTTTAATTTTAAAACAAAATCATTATTAACTATAGTTTAACATTAAAAAAATGTCTACATTAATACATTCCTGTGGCACAATCCATATATTTGGCTACAGACCAGTATCATTTAATCACAGACAAAGATAATGTTCCTTGCATCAAACTGTTAAGTCTAGTCCAGCACAAAAGAAATGCTCAATCTTATATGAGTGCATCATTTCATTAACCCTGCAGCATAAGTGCCATTAAAGAATATGATTCAAATTGAAGTTCCATTCCTATACTTTTTAGTGACTTAACATTCGCACCACAAAGCATTTCATGATGGGAAAACAGTAATTTAATATATTTTTGTCGGATTTCACCTCAGTTCCTGATTTCATTTTGTTTCGAGGTCTCCAGCTGCGCCGAGCAAGCACAACTAAGAGAGTGCACCTGAAAGTGGTGGATTAAAAAAAGTTTCCTCCTACAGCTCACTTTGACAAATTATGCTATACGCTGCAGTTTTCCCTGTCAGAGTGGCACTTTCTATAACCCAGAAGTCCCAGTGGCAGAACATGAAGGTCCTCAGTCGCTGGTCTTGGAGGAGGAGTGACATGAGACAAACCCTGTGTCTCTCATCAGCTCCTTCGTTCGTCTTCCACCTCTTCCATCCTGTTCAGCTTTCACTACGGTCTCTACAGCAACAGACTGCTAAACCACACACATCGCTCCTCAGCTCACATTACTGCTGATGAATCGCACACAGACGGACAAATTGGAATTTGAATACTGCATATATTTGGAATTAGAGACTACACTGTAACCCCCTGAGCTCTTTTGTAATGCTCTGTGTCAGCATTACTGTCAGTTTTGTAGAAAATAGCCGTGATTTAATCTCTGCCGACTATTGCTCATTGGAAGAGATCTTTGAACCATAATGGGACTGATTCCAGGCTGATGGGACATTTATCAAGATTTAATATTTGCAACTTGGCAAGCTGAAGAATAAAGATAATGTTTCAAGCTGCAGAGAACTCACTATCTTAGAGTTCCTGAATGAGATCAATGATAACCTGTGAGCCTTCACTCCTGAGCTCTGCATTGTGGTCTGCAGTCTGTTCCCCCTTTTATTCGTCTGCTTGACTGTCCCACAGTGGGCACCCCTTAGCTGCTCCAGAGAACAGACAGCCTTCACTTTTTTCCAGGGTGGCGTTCTCACTCTCAGATGTTTATGTTGTCGTCTGCTGTCACTCTTCTTCTGCTGTCGTTCTCCCATGGCTCAGCCTTCAGTCATGGCAGGAGTGCTCCCCACAGGAACCGGGTGTGGAGAGCCTGTTTCAGTCAAACATAAACATCTGACCAATCCCGCAAGAGTGAAAATACTAGCATGGCTCCCTAGAAGACCGCAGAGCAGGCTGCCTTTTTTAAAGCAGGATGACTTTTTTCCTCTTCAAGTAGAATAGCTAATGTGTATCTGCACTGTTTCCTGCCTTTCACCAATCTCAGGCATGCCTGAGCCAGTATTTTACCTTTACTACAAAATGTTTTTTTTAATCTTAAATTTGGTCGTCTTGAGTCATTGCCATGCTCTCATTTTCGTCCTGCGCCGTAATTGATAACACACTAATCTGGCGTGTTCCATCGCCCTCAGCCACTGATCTGCATCTAGAGTGAAACTCCGGCCGGGCAGCAAGACGCATGCGCTCACATCTACTCCGGTTTCTCCTGTCAATGTTATGAAAGATCCTGCCTTGTGCATGAGAAACCTCCCTCTCCCGGAAAATCACGGAATCTCTCAAATTTCCCCCCTCCTAGCTCATTGGGTCAGATCAGTGGGTTTGCTAATAACTAGCCGTCCAACCCTGCTGCCTGTGTGTCTGTGTGCAATTGTGGGAGGTCAGTGTGGTCAAGCTCAGTCTGTTCTGTCTCATCCTGTCCCTCTCCTCAGAAGAGGACAACCAAGACCACAACAAGGAGAAGCAGCAGCAGCACCAGGAGGACAAGGAGGAGGAGGATGTCCTGGACAGACAGAAGTGCCAGGCTGCTCTGGCTTCGCTCCGACATGCCAAATGGTTCCAGGTGAGAACAGCTGGGCTGATGACACATTCACTCTTGGTGTCTTTATACACTGGCAGCCAGTCTTACCCTGAATTCAATCCCCATCTCTGAAAACTACATTTATAGTTTTTTATCACATTGTTTCCACAATGTTTCTATTTGTTTTGTTTATGATTTCAAGCTCTTTTAATTATTCAGTCTTGTTGTGCCCTCTGTCAGTGCCCTTAACTCCTAATATTTCCACAACTTTAGTGGTGTTTTTCATTTCCTTCTGCTGATTTTTTAAAAAAACTTTTTTTTAAATTTGCACATGTGGATGGAAACTTAACTAATGAGGGCAATAGTGAAGTATCATAATTGGTCAGCATTAATAATCCAGTAATTAGGTGTTCAAAATACATTAGCTGGCATGTCAGAGTTTATAAAAATTTCTACAGTGTCTCTACAACTTAATATCAGAAATCTTAACATGTGACAAAGTTGGAACTCACAATTGTAACTCTGTTGGTCATAAAGAAACTCTTGACTGAAATAAGGTTTCAGAGTAGTTGCAACTCTGCCGTTCTGACCGAACTGAAAGTTCTTTCACTGAACAGGTAAAGCAGCGGCTCCCTCAGGGAAGGACAGCTGAGTGAAGGGCTGCACTGTGGGCTGAAACAGTTCAAGGACAATTCTGTTCCATCTTATTCGCAGAGGGCTATTATAACCTGCGGATCTCCACTGATCTGTAATAACTGCAGAAACAATAAGTGACGCTCATCTAATCTGCCTACCACCTTGTCTGGAGGGTTTAAATGAAAGCACCTGAATGAAATTACCTGCTTTATTGCTATGAATAGTCATCCTGTGCAAATTGAAGTGTCAATAATCTCCAGCGTAATTTGCTATTCTTCTTCAAGGACTTCCTTTCAGGTTTGGTGAAACCTTGAGAGGAGTTTTTGAAAAACATTTCTGGAGCCAAAAGTAGTAAATTAAATGTATCTTGCTAATCAGAGATTTTAATGGGGTTTATTATTTCAAATATGATTACTGGATGACATGCACTGATAGCCGGTGAAACATTTTTCATGTGAGGTTAGCTGTAAAATGCCTTTGTTATGGCCTAAGAGGTTTTTCTGAGGTGCTTGAAGGAAGTTGCACAGAAATCTGCTTTAGATGCAGGGGACAAAACAAGGAAGGCACACAGGGCATTCCTATATTATTTTATACTGTGCTTTACATAGCAAATGGAATTCAACACAAATCACCAGCTTGCATGTATAACATCAACGAGTGTCTTGAAAAAAACTACCCAACTTTTTGTGAAATAAGATACAAGATTAATCATCTATAGCATGATAAAAAATGATAGGAGAGTGTCAAAAAATGTTCAAATGTAATAAAGAGCAAGTCAACCTCCTCATAAATATGGTGTTAAATCTTCATATTAATATTCATGCAGGCCTCCGAGCTTATCAGAGTTTAAAGCCCGCTTTTCTGTTACATTTGTATTATCACAGGACTTTAGATTGTTTGTTTCTTTTGCCACCTCTCTTCTACAGAAATATCAGAGAAATGTATTGGTGAAAAGGGAACAGGCTAGTGCTGCTGTAGTAGAAGAAAAAACATCATTTTCAGTGTTTAGCTCTGAATTAAGTCATCCACCGCAAACCATAAAACAACATTGACAAACCCACAACCAGTTTGTTGTGTAAGATGACAGTTGTGGTTACTGTTTGAACACAGTGGTTACCTGGCAGTAGGTTTGTTAGTAGATTAGCTTGCTAGCATTGGCACTCGATGAGCAATCCTCATCAGCTACATGACTCTCATCATGTAGGTCATAAGTCACCAGCACTTTACCCTGCGGTCGGAACAGTGCATCTTTCAGCTTGCAGGAATTTTTAAAAAACCTACAAGTGTTTCACTAAGCTTTGTTTAACAGAGACTTTACAGTTACAAGTGTCAGCTGTTCATTATCTTTAGTGAAACATTCTTTATTCTGTTCTTGATACAAGTATTTGTTCTCAAAAGAAAGAGTTTGGATGGAGTATCACAGTAACATTTTCAGATGGCACCTTTATAACTATCAGTAGTTAAATGCATTAGAATTTCTGCGAGTAGATACATTTTTGTTAAAGAACTGAACATTTTTAAGTTAAATATCATATTCAGCTGCTTGCAGTGGTGTTAGCTGTATATTGACCTTTCAGGGGTTGTGAAAATGTCGCCTAGAGCACTCCAGATCCTGTAACTTGGAGCCTGGAAAGTGTCATGGGCACATGATTTTTGGAGTTTGTGCTGTCCTGCCAGGCTGCAGTCTTGTTGAAATGCTCCTTGTGCTGTCACTAAGTTGTGTCTGTCTGTCCCCTCAGGCCAGAGTCACAGATCTCAAGTCCTGCGTCATCGTCTTGAGGATTTTCAGAGACATGTGCAACACACTACCCGGGTGGCAGCCTCTTAAAGGATGGGTGGGTGACAGTGATAGAGTCAGAATGACTTGTTGGACATCAAGATTCACATTCAGGAGAAGATAGACAGGAATTTTATGTCTTAGGCTCTGCATCCAAGCACCAAAATCCTGACTGTATTCACTTTATGCTGTGTTGAGTGTCCCCTCTGTGTCCTGCCTTCGCAGCCTCTGGAACTGATCTGTGAAAAGGCCATAGCCACCTGTAACCGGCCGCTGGGTCCAGGTGAGGCCCTGCGGCGCGTCATGGAGTGCATCGCCTCAGGGATTCTTCTGCCAGGTCAGCGAGCAGCCCTTCACAGCAAACTCACTTTGTTTATATTTTTCCTCTCTCTCTTATCTATTCCCCAGGCTACAGATTGCCCAGGGCTTGTTTAACACTTTGCTTGACCCCTGGGGTTACTGCCTGAAAAAAATATGGTGAATTGCCGAGTGAGATTCAGAGGCAACACATACAGTTGTATGCCAAAAACAGATGTGAACATGAAAAGCAGAAAAGCCCCCAACTGAACCTACTCTTCAAGTTGAAAATGTTTCATTTAAAAGAAAGAAAATGCACCTATTCTAAGTTGTACAGATCTGTGATGACTTCGAGCAAAAAAAGGAGAGGAAAAGGAAATCTGAGTTTTCAGATAACATTCATAAACAGTTTGTCTGAATTGTTGTTGACTCACTTTGTTGTAGCAAACTTCTGTATTGACAGTTTTGAGAGCACTGTTTACAGCCAGAAGACAGACTGGAAAAACAATTGAGTAGTCAGTTTTCTATAGTTTACCTCAGAGAGGTTCTGCAATTTGTCAGATAAATCAAAAGGGGGAATGTGGGCTTTCTCAGCACAGGAGGTAAACTTTTCTTCCACTGGCTAAAAATGTTCAGTAGTATAAGGCAGTGTTTTTCAACCACTGTGCCGTGGGAAAATATCCAATTTCACCTAATTAGTCTAAAAAACATTTTTTGAAAACTAATTAATTATTATCTGCAAATAATATGCCATTGTTGAGTGTATGTGCTGTCTAGACACTGTCAATCTCTCATGGCACACTAACGGCACAGTGGTTGAAAAACACTGGTATAAGGACCTGAGGACATTCTGAGAAGACTTTGCCTTTTCTGAGGGACATGGATGTCAATTTCATCTTTAAAATTTGAGAGGAATGTTTTAATTATCAGGGTGTTGTAGTGTTCAGACTCCATCTGAAAGCTGACCTTAAGGTGCAGGGAAAGAGTGATCTGCCGAATCAGAAGCATCATGGATTCTGTCATGGTTGTAAAAAGGGAATAGAGTTATTCAATCCCAGATAAAGACCTCCATACGTGCGCCTGACCTCGGTCTTGTTTAAGGCGCTGTGGGCATGTTGTTGACCAGGGCTGCTGCCATAAACCATCCAGACCTTTCATAACTAGGTAGAGGTTTTTTTTTTTGTTGTTTTTTAATTTTCAAGAGTTGAAGCTGAATGCAGAGTTTGGTTTTAGTCTGAGTCATTACTTTTTATATTGTGGATCTAACTGGCAGTGGATGTGATGCACCTTACAGTTTTCTGTCAAGGGCTGATGAGGTAAAAAAGACACAATAAAGCACTAAACATTAATTAAAAGGTTGTTTTTATGACAGCAAGGCATTAACTCATGGAAATTAGTCAGCATTGTGGCACAAAAACAGAGTTCTCATGAAGGCAACATATGGTAAACCCCTCAGTTCAATACATTCAACCGTTTTAATGAAATCCTTCTGTCAGAAATTAATGTATGTGAGCTGTCAGTGGTTTAGCGCAGACCATAGTGAATGTATCCAGTAATCAGACTCTCAGCGCAGAGAGCAGCAAATGAATTACAGTGAGACAGTGAAATTAAAACGCATCAAGGACACTTGAAGAGCATGGCCAAAAACTGCCACTGGATTTAAATAAGTGGATTTGTAGCTCATAAGTATTTGAAAGTCATTGATTCTGTATTTGTGATCAGTAAAAGATTGATCTTTATGAAGTGAATGCTCGCTAAAATAGCGCTGTCTCAAAGGGGATTCAACGTGTGTACGTCTTTAATGACATGCCTGAAGTGGAGCAGCTGTCAATCACTGCTGGAGTCTGTAAGAAACAAGGACAACACGAGGCATCTGTGCTCCACTTTCTCTCTGCACTGCTTCCATACCCTGACAACAAATAAAAAGCATGTGTAGAATGTTTAAAAAAGGAATCAGCCCAGGGATTGAGAAAAAGTTATAAAAGTAAGCAGGCAAGTAAACTAAGAAGCCAATATGCAACTAAAAAATGTTTTTATTTTCTCCTCTGAAACATTTTAAAGAAAAAATGAATGTGTTTTAAAATAACCCCGATGTTTGGCTGCTACTAGTTCACACACAGGGTATCCCAAAGAGACTTGCCCTGGATGGCAGATTCGGAGAATTGGAGAATCGACTTTAATGCTGTGTAGTATCGCCCACACACTCTTCTAGTACTCTATGGTGCTTTAATTGTTTCTAAATTGTGGTGCAGAAGCCCTTGGGCTCCCTGAGACAGTCCCGGTGGACTCATTGCAACATTAATGATGGTTTAATTTAACTTTTACTTGTGTTTTATTCAGTAAAAGTGGGTGTTGGAGAATATCCTCTGAGATTTCCTTTTATTCTAGGCAGTCTGTGTGAATTAATGTTTCCTCTCCAGCTCTAATAAATAGACGGATGTTCAAAGATTGATTTTTTCCTTAACCGTTCTCTCTTCTTTCTAATCTTTTATCTGGGAAATCTTCTACTCTCATGATTGATTAGTGCAGAGCAGTGTGTTAACCTCTGTGATGATGTGATTGGATTTTTTTAAAATATGGTTCTGTGTATCCCTGCACTTTGAAAGGCCAGTTCAAATCGTAGCCATTTGAAGGCCTTTCTTGTCTGAGTCAGAGCCCAGTTTTGAAACACTGATGCGGTTTCTCTTCACAGGAGGTCCAGGAGTTCATGACCCCTGTGAGAGGGAACCCACGGACGTCCTGTCCGACCTCAGCGCACAGCAGGCTGATTCCATCACAGGCAGTGCACAGGTCAGCAGGTCTTCTTCTGCAGTGATGACAGTAAAATCCTGAGATGGAAACAACTGAATCAATATTTTTTCAGTCTCTAAGCATGCACATCACTAGTGTTCCTGATGTTATACAGCGTGTCCACAGGTTTTGTGATTCATTTCATTTTCAGTTAACGTGCTGATTCTATTCTTTAACAGCTGCGACAAACTGTCTCAGAGAATGTGACAAGAAGAAAGTCCATCCAAAGCAAATATTTAAAACAAGAGTTATTTATTCAAGTGTTAAATCAGAGATGAAAGCAGTGCATGCATGTGAGGGTATTTTGCTATGAAGGTGTTAAAGGTATGAACCAAGAGAAAGTAGTGCAGAGTGGATGTCAGCCGGTGAGAGAGAGACAGGGCCGAGCGTTAATGAAGGCTGTTGCTGACAAGTGGCTGAATGAGGATACAGAGGTTGTTTGGGATGTTAAACATCATCATCATGACAAACAGGGTTACTTATACTTGGGCTCTTACAAACTGTACTTATTCCAACTTTCCAACCTCTTGAGTTATCAGTTTATAAATGTCTGAGTAAAGCTTAGTAGGAAGCTTAGTGGGATGACGTTAAAGTCGTGCCACTCTGTGTTTTTTGTTTAGATTTATGCTTCAAAAAGTGCAATCACTGTGTTCACTTGTGACCATTATCTTGCTAAGCAAAACACGTAAATAGCCTAAACAGTGTTCTCCATAGATCTTATTTTTTCTGCAATAATCCAAAAAAATCCAATGGAAAATTCCCAACCAGTGGTATTTTTCGTTTTTACTCATTATTTTTTTCTCTCTTAGAGATTGTGGGTCATTTAGGAAAACTTTTGTTTTTCATCTACTTGTCTCCCATCGGTGCAGTTTTAGTTTTAATGCCTTGCTCAATAGCACTTAAACAGTAGTTTTTTAAGGAATTTACTAGCCTTTCCTATCAACATTATCCCATCTGCTCCAGGAGCACGAACATTAAAAGCGTCCATTAACAGGCCCTTGTGTCTCACCTCTGGGCCAAAGCTGCCTACTTTTTAACGGGTCTCAAAGGTGATAAAGTCTCCTTGAATTTCATTAAGTCTGGGATGGAAAAAAAAGGGCTGCTTAAAAGGCTGCTCAATCTAAAAAAAATAAATTAATAAAATAAAAATAAATAATAATGATTTGAGCTGCTCCTTTAAAAATGTTGTCTTAACATCTTCCCCTCAGAGCATTATGAAACTTCTCTTCATATTTTCCCGCAACAAAATGAGTCGCAGACGCTTACTTAACCGAGCTTAATGTTTCGCTGCACTGATGAGTGCGATTCGAGACCTTGAACATCACAACAGGGAGTACTTCTACACCGCCCACTGCACCAGAGTCAGCATTTCTTCCCCGAAATCTGACAAGCTGTGCTCCCCATGTTACACTGATTGAAGGAGGGTTATTTAAAGCCAGTCCTCAGTCGCCCCAGTGAAGCCCAGAGCTCACGTCAGCACTATAAATAGCTGAGCGGCCGCAGAAGCCCCGACTCTGACCTCAGATAAGAAGCCCCTCAGTGCTGCGGAGGCTTGACGAACTGGCAGCCTAATTAGCCACCTAATGAGCGTGGGAACACACTTCCTACACTTCCCCACACACCCACACCAACACTACTACTACCACTGCTGCTGCTAACTCTGCTGCTGCTACAGCACAGCACATGGAACAACAAAGTCTGCCCCCGGGTGGAAAATGTGGGCTCAGCGCTGTGAAATATGAAGACATCCTCAAATTCATCTTTTTCACACTCGCTCTCTTGGTTCTGCCTTCCTGTCAGTCTGAAAGTATTTTTCTTTCCTTTTCCTCCTTTGTTTGTACATACTGAAGGTTTATCCCTCCCCTCGATGATGCATGAAGTTTCTCCCGACAGATTTAGTTGGTTTACACAAACGTCAGGCAGCTCAAATGAGTTTTGGCAATAATTAGAGTGTATTGACCGGAGAATAAATGGTATCGTAGCTGCCTGTTATCCTCTGAGTGCAGAGTTCTGTTCCTCTACCAATACAGTGATGTGCCCTTATTCTGTCTGGTGTGTGCGTGCGTGCGTGTGTGCGTGCGTGTGTGCGTGCGTGTGTGTGTGTGTGTGTGTGCGTGCGGTGCGTGCGTGGGCGTGCGTGCGTGTTTGTCTGTGTATTTTTTTCAGCATGCATTACGGCTCCTAGCCTTTGGACAGCTTTACAAGGTCTTGAATATGCATCCTCTCCCCGCCAGCAAGCCCTTACCAAGGCTGTTAGAAGGTGTGTGCTCAGTTGTGTATGTGTGTATGTGTGTGTGTGTATTTTCATGTAAATCTGTGTAAGTGTGAGTTAATCTGCAAGCTGTTTAGTCTGTGTGTGTTTCTGTACAGAATTTCTACATTTATCATTGTGTACGCATGTGTGCCTGTCTTTGGTTTGCTGTTTTCACCCCCTCATCATTGTATGCAGCTTTTCTCCATCATTGCTGCCCTGTAAAGCTGCTTGTACAACTCCTCTGATACATACATTCTGAATATAGATAATGATAATATGTTCAGATGACTCGTGTCCTGTCTCTGGGTCTGTGTCATGTTTCAGGTGATCAGTCTGTTTGTTTTGCCCTGCAGGCGGCTGTCAGAAGAGACCTCGGGAGGATGTGGGCTCAGAGGACAGAGACTTCATCAAAAGAATGAAAGGTGACTTTGACCATTTGACAAAGAATCATGGTTTACTCAGATGATCATAAGCATCTTTTCTCTCACCTCTGAAACACAACAGTGGACAAGTGAAGTTGGTAGAGCTGAGATAGCTGGCAGCAAACAGATGCATGTGGCAGATAGGGGCCTTAGATCAAACACGGTGCGTGGGGCTGTAGGATCTGATCGGCTTAATTTAATTGTGTTGAATACAGATATATCTTTGAAGATTCTGTATTATCATATTTATTTCACAATGATCACTTAATTTCAGTCATTGTGAAACCACTTGTGTTTTTGTTTGTTTGTTTTGGGTAATATAAGAACACAGTTACTGTATGGTGGTGCCTACCACTGCAACTACATGTAGTTTGAGTTTTTTTTCAATGGTGTGAGAGCAAACTCAGTCTTAAATGTAAAGAGGAGAGGTTGTGCTTTAAGTTTTTGCTTCAGGTTATCATTACAAAATTAATGCTGAATGCACAATGTTATAGCTGAAGAATAACAACACCATCAGGGTTCAGACTGGTTTCCTATAAACCTTACTTTTCATTTTCCCTGTTCTCTGTCTGCCACCATGTACAATTTCTAGGAGAGAGACAACTCGATTTGCATGTGCCTGCTTTCATGTCTCCCTTATAGACTATTTAAATGAAATAACTGACACTTTTTTCTTGTTTTCCTCTCTCCCTCCTCCACCCCAACATAAAACCCCTGCTGCAGTAACTTGTTTGTGCAAAGCAATACTGAAACTATGTTATTACTCCATATAAAATTATGACAAATTCACTTACCCCTGCAGTGATCAAGCCTAGCAGGGGAGCCCTCAGCACGTCGTGATATTATAACAACCCTTCCTGAGTTGATTCTATGTTAAATAACGCAAGTAAATGGCACCAATTCTTAATCATGATCTGCGGGATAGCAAGAGACATGTCTATATGGAAATTAAGAGCTGCAGGATCTATTGTGTTGAGTGGAAGGAGCCCCAGTTACTTGTGATGTTCAACCCAAAATCAGTGACAGAAAATGTCAGCTGCAAGACAAACACTCCAAAATAAAGAAAAAGAGAATAAATAAATATGTATACATGTAGCCTTTATAACAGAAATCCTACTGACTAACTTAAATACACTTTGCTGTTTAACTATTTTTGGTATTTTTGTGTTTTTAAATAAATCTTATAGAAATTATTTACTGGCATAAGCAAAGCGATTTCAGTGTACAAGGACAGTTGTGAATATGTGGAGGTTATTGTGGGCTGATGTTTGATTGTTCCAGTCTGGACCTGTCAGAATGAACAAAGACTGATTCTGTCTCAGAGCTTGTAAAGATGCCTTTTCACTGTGATATGAGTGAGAACTGAATTCTGGGAATTTTCTGGGAAGGGGAATTTCAAATTCTTTTATGTTATCATAACCTATTGGGTGTCAGGCTGATATTAGAAACCTGTAACAGTAAAACCCTTATCATGTGAGTTGTTGTTGTCTCTGAACAGCTGATAAGTGGTTATTGATTTATGACTTTGTTGCTTGGTTGTTGCTAATGACAAAGACTAAAGGCTCTGGCGTTCACCCTGTGTGTGTGCCGAACAGCTGTTAACTACAACAGGCTGTAAACAAGGTGCTTTCTGACAGACTTTGTGTAAAAGGTGGAAGAAGTGAATCAGTGGAGCTGAAAGAAGTGAGCACTGAGGCTGAGCTTGTCTTAGAAATTAGGACGCTCTGTTTGAGGAGGATCAAAACAACCTGTCAGGGTAAAGAATGACATCCTGCCTTCAGACCGTCTTCACTTCAATCTCTGTATCAAAGCAGAGAAAATGCTCCGACCCTGTTCGAATGTTATCCATCGTAAGCCAGTGTTTGAAATTCTGCAGTCATGCCTGATATCTTTACAAGATCATAATAGGAATCCAGTTAACTGCACTGAATTGTCACCAGCTCAGCCTGTATCACTGTATCTCATTGTGGCTTCATTCACCATATCACCGAGCTGCATGAAGCAGGTTAAAAGAGAAGTTAGAGTTCTTCAAGGAACTGTTGCAGCAACGGCTTTGAGGTGAAACGTTTCCTCGAAGCAGAAAACTGTGTGAAGTTATCAGATTTCCAAATAGCTGCAAGAAGTAGAAAAAAAGACGGAGTGGAAGCTGCTGGAGATGAAAGAAACATTCAGTGAGGTTATCAGGAATTAATCTGCTCCTGTGTTCAGGTTTGAAAAGAGCTATGTGCAAAAGTCTTTGTGTCAGTGAGATTTAAGTTTAAAGCTGTGGTTTTTAAACATCCAGGTCCTCATCAGAGCAGGCTTATCAGCACAGTGTATTGTCGAGCAAAATTGCAATTCTAGTCAGTGTTAAAATATGGAGAAGACACTGTGAATAAGACTTTATTGAGAGGATCAAAACCAGATAAGGAACTAAGTGAGTGAAGTTAAAAGGATAAATAAAAGAAGTTAGAGAAGTGACAGTTAAAAAAGCTGTATAAATCACAATTTGTGCCAAAAAGGCAGGTGCATGCAAGTGTTCTTCTTTGTCTTCTATTATGTGTGCTCATTTGGCCTGTATTCCAAACCCAGTCAGTGGTTGCAGCAGCTAAATCAGAATCAAATCTAAGCAGACAGATGTGATGCACTAATTATTAGATTCAGCGTGACTTACATTTTCTAAGGATGTAATTGTTTATGATGTCTGTCATGAGTTAATGTCAGTTATCTGCTTGAAAATCACAAAAAGAGACACTACAGAACTCACCTCAGAATTATCAGAATTTTTAGTGTTCTGCGGTATTAAAGTAGCCCAGAGACAATTTTTCATATATCCATGTGCACACTGCATTCAGGAACTGCTAACGGTTAATTCAGCATATTATAAATGGTTCCAGTTTGCCAACAGCCAGCGTTGTCAGACTTTGAGCCTCTGCCTTAAAAACTCGGAGTGTATAAGAGTACAGTGACACACTTTCGTAGCCATGATGTTTGAAAATGTATACTGTATATACCTGAGTATGCAACTAAGTGTTTTTAACACATTTAAACAAGTATACAACTATATATAATGGAATATGCAATAGAAAATGAAGAGAATAGATGATATAGCATCAAATTTAATAATATCAAATATAATAAAATTAGATATATTAGTAATCATGCTGTATTGTATTGTGTTAAAAGGAATATAATTCAATGGATATATTATTTCTTCTTATAGCTTTACTCCTATAGTAAAAACACTGCTTCTGCTGTATAAAATAAGGGAAAATAAGAAGGCTTGTTTTAGTAAAATATTGAAAAGCACTTGTGATGCTGCACAGTGACATTGGTTTGGTGACTGGCAGTAAAAAGAAGTAAAGTAAAGAAGCTGCTCTCCGTTGCAAAATAGTATGGCACTTAAGAGTTGCTTCTGCAGCATTTCAAAAGCACATCTTTTTAGTTGGCAGGTGCTACTGTAAGCTAAAGTACAGCTTTTGATGCTGAAAAATTGATGGTACATCACTTAGATGTCTTAAAAACGTAAACTTTCACTTTTGTCCTGGACAAGTAGGCATCTTTTTCCACAGGGATCAGCAAACTGCCTCACCGAGTGTCCTGAAAGTTCAGTCATCGTCAGCGAATTATGAACAGATACTCAGAGGTTGTAGCAGTATAGAGATACTTCCACTTTCCAGTTCAAGCTTTATGGTTCAGACCCAATTAACCAACCTCCCATTAAAGCTGTGCAGCCCTGCATTTAAATGGCATTCAAACAAGAGAAAAGGAAGAGTGAAAAATAAGAATCACCATCTTCAAAGTGTGGGAAAAATAACTAACATGCCTCACTACTGTACAGAAGCATCAATCATCTGACGCCACAGTCAGATCAACTGGAGGCTTTGCTATTACAGCACAGCGCCTCCAGCAGGCAGAGATAGGCTATAGTTTAATTATTGCAAGGTATCTCTTTCTATGTAACACTTTATTTCTAATGAGGGTGACAGTCTGAATTTGTTTTCTGGACTACTTTTGTGTTCCCTTACAAATGATGCTCTCTGGGCTGATCTTAACTGGGGCAGTAGAGACAAGTCAAAGTACAGCTACTGTAGATGTGTCCATAGCATCTGAGATGAAGCCTCAAATGTAGCAGTAGCTCCAGCACCAACCGTCTCCACAGCTTCAGCCAGCAGGGCGAGAAAGAGTAGCTTTGCTGGTGCTCACAGCCAATGACTGCCGACCTTATGTAAGGAGGCATGATCAATAAATGCATGATGTAAAGTGTCACATCATCGCTTCTTTCAGGAGTATCAGCAGAGTGTTTCCCTCAAGTGTTAAAACTGTACCGGACCAACACGGCAACTGTTCTTGTGTATTCATGTGAGCTTAACAGTCAATGAAAGGACACAGAAGTATGTCAGAAAAGAAATTTACACCATGACTCTTCAGAGGCTCCATACACTTCACTGTGATGTAAATACAGTTTTCAGTCAGCAGCAGCTCGAGGTGAAGTGATGCTCTGTCATTAGTGTGACTCTGTGCCATAACTGTGAGCTGGTCCTGATTTCTTAACTTTTTTCATATTGTCATACTTCTCGGTGGACACAACACCGCGTGGTGCAGTTCAGCTAATATATTATGCTTGACATGTTTTCTGTTGAGACAACAAGTTTTACCTTTTTATTTCCTCTAAACGTCATGACAGCTTTATTAGATTTTGAACATGTTTCTTTCAGTCTGCTCGGCAGTAAAATTTAAGTTGTTTTTTTAAGATTTTTAATTAATTTCCTCTGTTCTGTATCAAGTGATGAGGTAGTGAGCTTGTTGCAGCTTCACACAAAAATATAAAGTTAACCAAAAAGCATCCATTTACTGGTTGGACGTGTCTAGAGTGAACACAGAAAGAGGGTCCTAAAGAAGCTCCCATCTGCCCAAATCTGTGTACAGGATTACTTCTATGCAACTTCAGGTCAGACCTCATCTCACGCCCTGGCTAACTGCTAGCGATGTTGATTTCTACTACACCAGGCTATAAACTGTTTAGCTCAAACTTGTGAATTACGCCTCTAAGTTGAGTCAGATCAAGGTAGGCTCACTTTCTCACCACAGGCAAATTTCTCTTGAATTCACTTGTGATTCTTTTTGTCCACACTCAAGTATTATTACTGTTTAGATCTGTTCAAACAAATCACAGAGTGAGAAAACAAACCAGAGTCTGAATCAACAGGACTAAACAATGTGCCCTAAAAGAACAACTCAGCCCCTTCACTGACGGTTCCAGCCTCAATCCTCCTTAACTCTCACTCTCTTTATGTGTCTCTCCATCCTGTCTGGCAGCGTCACAGTAATTAAATCAGTCCTCACTGGGACGATCGTCCCCGGCAACTCTCATCTGCTTCCAGTTCAAAGGAGGTGATGGGAGGCAGAGATAGAGAGGGATTAATACTGCAGGCTGCTGCCACGCAATTATCTCGCTGCCTCCCACCATGCACGCACAGTCACTCACACACACACACACACAGTGCATTAACACCTCTCCCTCTCTTCCTCTGAGCACCTGTCCATCAGCACCTTCACATTCATCTTACGCAGCGTCTCCATCCATATTCATACTGAACCATCCTTCAGTCTAAAGTGTCTGTCAGAAGCTCAGTTATTACACGCAGTGAGTCCAGGACAAAGAACAAGTATGTGTAGAAGCTCCTCCATAACTGCGAGCCTAAAATATTCTCTCAGTGACACCTGGTATACAGGAGGCAGAATTTATGACTTTATGACCTTTAATATCCTGATTTGATACACTGATCATCTTTACAGACAAAAACATCAGCTTTACTTTGAGGCATGTTGGCAGCCTTTTGGATTTTACAAACTTTGCTGAAATGTATCATGTTTTGAAGTTTCAAAGCCTGAAAACATTGTTTTTTTTATATATCCCAAGGAAATCCCAGACAGCTAAAACTATCTACTGAAAGATCATGGTGTAATCAGTCAAAGAATCAAAGCTTTAGCATCAGAGTTTCCTATTTCAGAAGCTTCTTTATCGTAAAGCTCTAAAACCGAGTGGGCTTTCACTTTATGCCATTGTTTATAAAATATTCTTTGCATATTTAGTGATATTTATTTGTTAAAACCTCATAAGGAGAGCTTTATGATTGTAGAACTTTCTTTACATTACAGGTATTTATATGCTGCTTTTTTAAATCTTGCAATAAGTTTACCCATCTTCCTTAGAAAAAAAAAACGAGAAAAACTGAAAGTGCATCGCCAAAACCAGTGCATTCTAGTGCTAACATTGTACTCTGTCTACATACTTTCGGACATTAATGTTTTTGCCCACCTTTTGTTTGATTTACATCATCTTCCTTTGCAAAACATCCAATGGTCTTGCAGATGGTTAAAAAAAGATTATGATGCGAGTGCAGTTTAGTGAGATTATCTCAAGATTTTGCGCAATTATACTAAACGTCGACCTCTTGTTGCTGGTTGAAGTCACTGGTGAAGTTCAGGGGATCAGATAAAGACTAGTTGGAAGATAAACCTAAATATAAGGTAAAAGAATTAAGTTGTGAATGTCTGCCACCATCAGGTCTCACTTAAATTCAGTTTGTCATGTTGTTTTTCCAAAGTATTTCCAGACTTAACTTGGTTGATCAAATATTTTGTTGAAGTGTTAAAATGTTAAAGGAGCAGCTGACAAAGTTGGACACAATAGAGGAGAAAATTAAAAACATTTTATTGAGAAGAAAGTCTGCAGTTTGTAATAATAGATGTCACCAAATGTCACGCTTTCATTTTCAATTCATCTGTAAGATATTACTGCTGAGGAGCCGTGGGGAAGCAGAGAGCTCTCCTCATCTCTCCTCATCTCTCCTCATCTCTCCTCATCTCTCGTCAGTGTGGAGGTGTGAAGTGTCTCTGACTCGGAGTGTGTCAGCAGTGTAACACTGGGGCCACTGTCTGTCATCTCAGTCTCATCAGGTGGTTATTAACAGTGAAGAAGCTCAGCCAATGAAATAGCTCCTGAGACCTCCTCCTTTCCTGTGGGAAACTGAACACTCTCGTCCTATTACTTCTTACACTTATTTTATTGATGGAGATTGACCTTTGATTTAGTTCGTGCACAAGAGCTCAGCACGCATGTTTAGGCTGCAGGTGTCCATATTTTACCTGCTCTTAAATTCAGTTTGACAGCACATGCTGTAACATTTGGAGCTGTGTTTTTTTTTGCATCATTACATTTAAAGAAAAAAAAGTGGTTACGATTCCCTCAATACTCATTTTAAATATTGAAAATATTTTTAAAAATTTAGAGAAGTACTTTTTTAGCTTCCTTTAAATGCGATTTTAGTGTTTTCTTAATATCTCTTTTTGACATATTTCTATACCCCTGTACAGCCCTCTGAATTGCCTCACGTCTAATTGATGCTGTATAAATAATCTCACCTTGCCCTTCAAGTTTAAAGCACTAACAGTTCTCCCTATTATTACTTGAAAAGCTCTTTGTTTGATTTACCAAAAATTTACTTTACTACTTTGCCTTCATGTCATGCTCACAGTTATTTCAGTAGTTTTTTATTTCTCACTTGTGCCAGAATTTTGTGTGTGTGTGTGTGTGTGTGTGAGCACACTTCTGTGAATGTGACTATGTTAACTGTTTTGTGTCATTTGGATTGTCAGTGTTGTTTTCTTGAATAGTTATTACTGTATTTTCCTAAAAAAATAAGATAGTTTATTGCAAGAGGTTTGTACTTGAATTTAAAAAACATTCCAGAGGGTACATTTGTTTTTAACAATACACTCACAGCACGGTGGTGTTAAGTTTTTAGCTGTAAAATTAATCGTTAGTAGAAATGATTTATATCTCTTCCAGGCATTATGTGGTTTTCATTTGCCTCCTAAAAATGACAATCTTGGCACAGATTCTTGAAACTTGCTTGAGGTTTGAAATCAATCACAGTGAAGATTAAGTCTGCATTCTTTTGTCTTTAGTTATTTGATCAATATTCTAAGAGTGAAAAATGGTGCTTCAACAATCATTAAATAATGAAGTAAAACTAATTAAAGTGAATACAGATCACAGTGGTGGTAAGTAATAATACATTAATTCAAGTACTTAAAGTACAACTTTAAGGAATCTTAGAGTATTTCCATGTTATGGCGCTTTAACTTCTACCTTGCTACATTTTAGAAGCTAATAATGTACGGTATGCCTCATTACATTGATCTCTGTGTTATAAAAGTATTGGAAACCTTTACCAGTTGCAACATTTAGTCATGAATTCAGTGTATCCTTAAGAAACACTTTTGGAATACAGATCTCGGTGCTCTAAAAATGTGGCCTCAATTGTTTTACTTCAAAGTAAAAGATGACTATTTCACCAGTTACATTCCAGCATTGGTTTTCAAAAAATTTGTGCAGTGCCCCCTACAGAAACCTGAAAAAATCTGAATGCCCCCATTCAAAATGTGGACATTGTTTTCATTGTCCATTGACAATGTGTGGGACACTTTTGTTAATTACCATTCTCAAAAATATGAACTGCGTGTTTTCTTTCACTTCCAGATGCTTCATTGTCGTACCAATGATTGTCAGTGGGAGCCTCAAACTGTCACAAATTCACCCTTACAACTGCTGCTAAAAACTAAAACACACACAGTCACTCCATCTTATTATAAATTTCTAGTCTGCTGGAGTTCGTGACACTCTCACTACCTTCCACCTCCTGTCTGTAGTTGTTGAGTTTAATTAAATCGCACATCAAGTGGGATCTCTCAGAATAACATTTAGTTAGATGTTGAGGTTATGAGGGTTTTATGTTCTGTGTTATTTAGATGAAAATCACCTTGAGAAAAGATTAGCTGGTAAATGTTTTATCTCACATGAACTGTATTTGCAAACAGATTTAACTCATATAGTGTTTAAAGTGTTATGGATGTTTTTACTTGCCTTGCCAAATAACTGCAACATTTGACTCGTTCTTTTATGTAATATGAGCATTACAAATGTTTAAGAGTCTTATAAACCAAAGTGTTTAAAAATACCTAGTTATCATATACATCTCTCTTCTTTTAGTGTTGGACTGGAGGATGACGGATCCAAACCACCCCATGAACGCTCTCATGCGTCTGAATCAGATCCACCCGGGCCTTCAGTACCGCCTGCTGTCCCAGTCAGGCCCGGTGCACGCCCCGGTCTTCACCATGTCTGTGGACATTCAGGGAACCACCTACCAGGCCACCGGGAACTCGAAGAGAACCGCCAAGCTCCAAGTAGCCCTCAAGGTATTTAACGATTTCAGACTGTTAACACCAGCAGATCACCTCACTCTGGGAGACATTGTGTAACAACCTGTGGAAAAAAAGGAAAAAACAAACCCTGATTAAAATGTAGATCGTGGGACAATGATGAGTGAAGTGTTGTTGTTTGCACACTGACAGAAACTAATATTGTTACTGTAGCTAGATTTCAGTCAGCTGGTCCTGACTGAAATACCTGAGAAACCGTTTGATTGGCATGAAATGTATGACTCTGACTTTGACTTTGATAATCTAATTTTGCCTGTGGCTCCATCATCAGGTGGGGAATTTGTGGTTTTGAATAAAATCTGTCAAGAACTTGACTATGAGCTCTGCAACAATTCGAATGATCCTTTGAGTTTTTATCTTTTGTGACTCTTGAGAAAAAAAAAACCCAACTAATCACTAATAATTGTTGTGTTCCTGAAAACAGCTCAGTTACATTTAACAGGATAGAACAGCATCTGTTGCTTTCTTGTGCACTAACTTATTAAACAGTATATTACAATGAATATTTTGATACACAGGAGGTTGTGAAGAATTGAGACAAAGCAAGCTACTGACTCTTGGTAACATTAGACTTCATGTTTATACCCAGAGCATGCTGGGAATTGTAGTGCCATAACTTAGAACTTTTAGACAAATGGAAATTTAAAAAAAAAAACAATTGAGTCGAAATTCATGAAAGCTTCTTTTTGCAGTACTTATACCGTGCACCCATTCATTCACTGATACCGACACACTGAAAAGCGCACAGACAAAACTTGTCATTTTTTCTTTAAGGACTCTGCAGGAATATGGTTGGATTTTAGGGCCTAACCTACAATATAAAATTATAACAATATGACATGTCAACATGTATAAACTGCTGAAAGCCTGTCACTGTTGAGAAGAGAAACCAGCCCGGAGTTCAAAACAGTTTAAAAACAGCACATAGCAGCCACTTGTCTCTGCCTTGTACAGACATTTGTCACTCATTCTGTGCTTGAAGCTGTCAGATGACATTAACTTAGACAAAGAAACACTTGAGCTGAGAAGAAAGAATGTCCTTTTTGTGACAAAGCTTTTCTTGAACTTGTTAAGTTTGACTGCTCACACTTTCACTTTGTCAGGCACATTTATTCACTGAGTTACACATTCACACATCAGAGCTGCCTGGTTCAGTCAGTCTTTGTGTTGTTGTTGTTGTTGCTGTTGTTGTTGTCGAAGGCCACTTTGCAGCCTCACTGCAGCAGCTGTTAGGTTGCTGGGTGCCTTGCTCAAGGACAGCTCAGTCTCTGATGATGGAAGTGTGATTTATTTCCCACATCGAGAAAGTTTATGAGTCATTTTTATGTTAGATGATGCTGAGCCTGAATGCAGTAAAAACTCACCAGTTAAAGGTTAATTGAAAAGTGATTAAATAGCTCTGAACACTGTGTGTGTCCACAAGTGTGTGGGTGTGTGTGTTTTTTCATCTCACATTGTTGTCGTTGCTCCCTCCTCAGGCGCTGCAGGCTCTGGGTTTTGTGCTCGCTGGTGACGGAGACATGGATTCTTTGAGCGCCGATGAGAAGTCAGATGGCGAAGGCAAGAACGACAGGATGTCCACCAGCTCCAGCTCCACCTCCATCACCTCCTCCACAGACACACAGGAGGTGGGGAGATAACACACAAACACAGTGAAACACACTGGGATTATTAACACATACGCAGGCCTTCTGTGAAATGTCAGTGTCACCAACCTGTGATGTGATGGAGATTCTTCACTTAGAACTAGAACACTTAACAAAGATTCATTAAAAAGTCAAAATAATTCCAAGTATTGAGCTGAAGTGTCATCCTGCCAAAACAAACTGCAAACTCTGAGATAAAGTCATCTGTCTCTAAAATACTGAAATCCTGTTAGTAATGCACATATGATCATATGGTGTAAATTATACAGCGTCGCTTAAGTCATTTCAGTTTCTTTCTGTTGTCACTTTGTCGTAGTAAATGATGGTGGTGGACCTCACCGCTGGCTGCCATCAACAAGTGTAACTGTGCTTTTTGTGCCTATTTAAACTATTTACTTATTTTTTGAACTGCTGGTTGGCATAACCAACCAAACAATCAATTGATGAATTGATAAATTAATCAGCGGTTTAAACCATATTAAATAATTCTGCTTTTACATTAATGCATAAGTCATAATAATCTAATCAATTAGTTCAGGTCATCATTCCATCCTACAACACATTTGTGTTGATTTTTTTATTAGTGTATACATTTTTGAGTTATAAACATGTTTTGTAACTTTTGACCACATGTTCTCCTTTGCATCCAGTTGGATATTTGTGCCAAATTTTAAAACAGCCTCTGCAGGCCTTCCACAGTTTTCCTGTTTATGAGAATGGGAGATACAGACAGACATACAAGGACAAACATCATGCCTCTGGTGCCGGTATTGGTGTAAAAACTGTATTAGTTTTGCTTCACTGGGAATACAGACTTAGCCAAATCTTTTTTTGGACCTTTTTTATGCATTTGTTGTAAAAGTAAATTCATTGTTATATTGTTATACTTTTGGTTATGTGTGCATACTTTTACACACAAATGATCTTCCTACATGTAAGAAGAAATTTTTGTTTTGTTTTGGGAAAACATGAGCATTTTAGTGCAGGTAGAAATTTACCAGACTTGTGTTGCTCTCTGTCTGTGTGTCTGTAGTCCAGAGCTCCAGGTCCGATCCTGACAGCCGGAGGTAAAAACCCTGTGATGGAGCTGAACGAGAAACGCCGTGGCCTCAAATACGAGCTGATATCTGAGAGTGGCAGCAGCTACGACAAGCGCTTCATCATAGAGGTACGGAATCACGCACTGCTCTATTTCATAGATTTCCTGCCTTCCTTTCAGGAGGTCTTATTAGGAATTGATGAGAGAGGGAATGCGTTTGATGTTAGACACCTCGGTGCTTCCTGCATATCAAAACATCTTCACACATCTTAGAAATGCCAGGAAGACAGCTGAACATGAAACCAATTTCATCCTGTAAATCATTTTGAATCACATTTGTTTACTTTTAGGTACAAATATAATGTTTCTGCTTTTCAGTCTGAATGTGTTGACATTAAGAGGAACCAGAGTTTTCTTCCTCTGAGATGTTTGCAATTTTAGTCATGTAGATAATGTAAACACATTCTGGGAAATATAAATGATAGTGATTCCAGTTTTACATTACACAAAGGAAGAACGGTGTTGTTTCTGACAGCAGTGATGAAACAGACAGCAAAACAAGTCAAGGAAAAAGACCAAAAAACAAAGATGGCAGGTCAATAATATTTTCATAGTTTTATCCTAAAACTTCTTTATCTATGAGCTTGAAGTCAGAATCACTAAATTCTTAAAAGCACGAACCTCTTGTGTATTCATAAAGATGTTACCTAAGAGTAAAAACTATGAATTTCAGAGCCTCATGTCCTTTTGATATGAAATTGAAAATAGTGCAGGAGGACACTAAAGAATTTAAAAATAATTATAAAACAGTTATTAATGTCATGTTACCAAAGCAGAGCTGTAAAGTGCTTTTTAATATGAAGTTAAATGCAAAAAAAAAAAAAAACCTTCTGAAGCAAAGTGATCAAAGACTAACCTGAGAGGTGGTAAAGTGACATCACAGATGTTAGAAGAAAATCAAAAGCAATAGCTGGTGGTGTTTCACTGTCAGGAGTATTAACTGGACAGAAAACTGCAGATTAACTCTAAGGAAGCAGCCATGATGACAAGAATATCATCATCATTCCACTGTCCAAACACACGCAGGTTAGATACAGTTCAGCTCTACATTAAGACTTTATTATGGACACAGATCACGGGGAGTCCATAAGACAAATAAGTAAATATACAATATATGAAAAGAAGAAAAACAAACATGACAGCAAAAAAAAGGCATCCCACCATTCTCACTCATTTGCACAGACGCTGGAACGCAGCTGGTTTCACTGTCTAGACGAGGACTTGAAAACATTCACCCCTCAGTTCAAGCTGAAATAATTCTGTTAGCAGAATCAAATAACGTGCATGTAGGTCTATAAATAAGATTCCATATTACAGCAGAGCAGGCTGGTATAACAACATTAACAAACATTGGCTCGTGCTACAGCTTTTTGGAGCTTTAAGCAGCAGCCTCCTGTTATCATTAAAAGCCACTGTGAGGCTCTGCATGCTGCCTTTTCTGTTGCAACACCACAGGTGGGCCGTATAAAAAGGAGAACAAAAGGCTTAAAAAAGAAAGCGGTTAACTGGCGAGTCTGAATTGTTGGTATTTGTGAATGTAAAAGTTAGGAACAAACGTGTTCATACAAGCGGCCACATCAGGGAACATTAGCTTTCAAACAAACTTTGTCAGAAGACATTGTTCCCTTTTTTCTTGTGTGCTGTGACAGGTGGAGGTGGACAAGCAGATTTTTCGAGGGACTGGTCCCAACAAGAAGGTAGCCAAAGCCAGTGCAGCACTAGCCGCCCTGAACAGCCTGTTTTCTGGCTCCAAATCTACGACCAACAAAAGGAAACGGCCCAACCCTCCTGTGAGTACATGAAGTGCTGCCACAGTCAGCCTGGACTGCTACAGAATCATGTGACGTTTCTGATGGGTGTGTGTGTGTGTGTGTGTGTGTTTGTGTAGCCAAAGCGACCTGTAGCCTCTGTGCTGACCCTCCCAGCCCTTGCTGCCAGACCTCCAAGGGTTCCCATCATCCCAAGAGCTCCATACATTAGCACCCCACCCACACACGGGTACATCCCCCCAGGTGGGTCCAGCTACATGTGTACATGAACACATTTCACAAAAAAAATCAAGTCGGCTATAGCTTGCTTCTTGTTTCAGGGGTTGTGAAAAAAGAGACTGAATGG
This sequence comes from Acanthurus leucopareius, assembly GCA_029814765.1. NCBI lineage: Eukaryota > Metazoa > Chordata > Actinopteri > Acanthuriformes > Acanthuridae > Acanthurus > Acanthurus leucopareius. Next base: position 8,386,329 of record JAQMCX010000047.1, read on the forward strand.
GGTATTTTTCAGAATACAAATGTTGTAGCCATTCCATAAAGTTTGACCTTTATATTCTATTGTCTTTTAAACCAACTCTCTAACATATATGAGTCAATAAAACTGGAGTGTTACTTTGGTAAATTGTGCACATTACAATTTTAATTTCACGTTTATGTAAAGGTTTAATTCTGTAACAGTGATCTGATATTTAGCAGAATAAATAATTCCAAAAAAATGAAAGAAAACCGTAAGATAGCAAATAGTTCTACATGTGAAACTCAAGGTTTGATCTGAAAGAGGAAATGTGGCATTAGTGGTTAAGTTTTGGTGGGGTTACAGTTTCATGGTAAAGCTGAGCTATATCTACAAAAATAGTTTACAATTTTGGAAAATATATTAATTCAAAGACAATCGATACATCTTTTATGTACAGTATGTAAAAATAACAGAAAAGTACAAAAAGCTCAGCAAAAAGACCAGAGAAGGGGGTAAGAGCCTCTAAAAAATGAACAGGACTGAAACACACCTGTCTTTTCTCCTGTTGTCCTCTCAGGTTTTGGTGCTCCTTATGGTTACAGCCCTGCAGGTGCCCTCCCTCCCTACGGTAAACACACAGTCGCTCTACCTGATCAATGATCCATCCATTTTCATTTTATTCATCACTACATCCCAACATTTGAGTTCTTTCTTTTTCTTTGCTCTTCCTTAGGTTTTCCCTCCAGAATGCCCTCAGTAGTTGTCCCAGTCATCAGAGTTCCCACAACATACCCTGTCACCAACCTCTACCCATATTAGGACCCTCACTTACCCCACTTCACTTCACCCACCTCATCTGAAATCCATTTTTAGAGTTTTATCCGGACTTTTTACTGTCCTGACACAAGCGTCAAAAACCAACACTGGAATCTACAAACTTTTGAACAGATTTCCCACTCGGCTTCAGTTTATTCAGCACCGTTGTTGTACAGCATGCTCCATCTGCGCTACAGTAGAAACAAGCTAGATGAAATCAGCTATTAGAGACTGTGTGGCAGTTTTATTACTGTGTGTGTGAACACGGTCTGTCAAATAAGCTCTTTGATCATAAAAATCATTAAGTAATAAACCAGAGTTCAGCACTTAGTGAGCTGCAGTAAATGAAAGACTCAGCAGGTAGCAAAACATCAACATGTAAATGAAAATCTACACTGAGGAACAACTTAGTCAACTACCACAGGAAACAACCACAAGCCAAAGTAAGCGGGCTAAATCAACAGTTAATGAACCTCGAATAATAACAGCTACCTGAGGGAACCAAACAAAACCTCAAACTGAGACTACTGGATATGCTCGATAAGGACATATTTAACCTCTAAAGGAAACCAACTCATAATAAAATATAGCAAAATATCTAAGTAAAGAGTCACTGTTGGGAAAAGGCCAAACAAATACAACTACTTAATATCTAATGTAAGAACTAGGGTTGTTAATCTTTGAGACTCTTATGATTCCATATGGATTCTTGGGGTCATCATTCACTTCAAAATCAGTTTTTAATTCACAACCATTCTTGACACAAAACAAACAGCAGTGGAGAGCAGCCTCTCTGCTGCTCATTTAGCTCTGCAGAAAGTCCTATTTGTATAAGCTGCTGATTAAACACTAAATTAAAAGTCCCCTGTGAAGATCTTCCTTCCTGTGAATAAAAGTTTCATCAGAGTGGATTTTCAGCTTCCTACGAAATGCTTAATTTCTTACTGTGGATTCTTTGTACTGCAGTTGTATTTTTGTTTGTTTTTTTGTTTGTGTTTTTCTTTTTAGTTCCCTACCAACTAAACTGTAGGAAAACCAAACCTGCTACATCTCAAATGTAGGAAGCTCAATGGAGTTAAAATTCAAGTGTAGCAAACTTACTTTGCAAACCAAAACCACAATGTAGCAAACCAGGAACTAAATATCTTCCACCAACTACAAAAAGCTACAGTATGCAGCTAAATATATGTGGCAGGGAACTATACAAACAGTCACTGAAGGGAATTATACACAACACACCTACCATACACCAACAATGATGTTTACACTGTAAGCAACCCAGAATCATCTGTATAGGAACTAGTTAAGCTTGTATCTTGTAACTCACTGCTAATTAGAACCACTCACTGTAGGAAAATAAAGATACATATAATCATTATAGGGATAATAATTACTAAATATTTGATCTAATATTAAATACAAAAATAATTAACTGCACATTTGAAATACTAAAGCAACACCAAATGCAGGGATAGAAAAATAATGATGTGTAGACAAACTGTAATTGATCAAAGAGCTTCTTTGTCAAAAGGTTAATTACAATGAAGAATCTCATATAAATAGAAACTCTGTTTTGTATTTTAATTTCTCATCTTGTTTACTATTAATGTTTTAAGTTTTGTGGAAAGAAAAAAAAAAGCAAGTTTACAATAATCTGTTGCACTGAGAAACTTTTTCCCTTTTGTTTGGAAGTTGAATATTTGAGTTTACAGTCACTTGTTGAACACTGAGCTGTTGAGCCATGTTGTGTTGAGTTAAAATACTATTTTTCTCTTTTCAGAGAGGTTTTATTCCGACCTGTTTGTAGGTTAAACTGTTTAAATAAATGAATATTTTTAACAACAGCTGAGTAACTTGTGGTTCATAAATTTTGATCATGATTCATATGCATTTAATCCACACAGCTAAGATTTACAGATATTTCATTTACAAAAAGTTGATCTTCCCAGAGTTGATTTAGGTGCAACAATCTTTACTTTTATAGTAAGTATATTACAAACATCCAATTGCTTTCACATCCTGAAGTTGTCTTATAAAAATGTGTAGAGCCTAAAGTTATTTTGTTAAATCATTTGCAACGTGCAATTACTCATTATGTTTCCCATAATGTATCTCTGATATGCATTTCCTCAGTTTTACTAATACATGAGTCAAGTTCATTCCTGATCCATAACTCAGTTGTCAGAAACATATAAAATACCTCATGTGTCCACTAAGAGACTCTGTAAGTTCAGTGTGTAGGATTTAAATGCATCAGGTACAGATACCCTCCTAAGAGAATCATGGTGGCCACTAAATTGCAAAGGGCTCTATAGAGCCTCTGTCTGGTTTGTCTGTTCTGGGCTACTGTAGAAACAAGGCAGTACTACATGGCAGAAAAGAACCTGCTCCTTCTATAGATATAAAAGGCTCATTCTAAGGTTAAGAAAATACAATGATTTCTCATTTCATAGGATATTTAATTCCATTTCTACTCTTTTTGCTATTGGACTTTTAAAGAAAAACCCTTTGTTTATTACATGGATCTTATTTTTAAAGCTTCAGCCATTATTATAGCCATTATATAACCAAAGTATCAATTATTTCGTATTCACCCCGTTAATTGTTGAGACCTGAACATGCAACAGTGTCACCAAAAAACATGTTGGAAACATGCATGTTCACGAACACCAATTCCTTATGAAGAATTAAAGCAAATAGTAAGATTATTATCCAAACTGTTGTAAACATCGGTTAGTTTATAGACCCACTTCCTGCTTGATTTTTGACCTAATTCACTTACTGTAGTTGTATTCATGCCATTTTACCGCACCATGACAGATTGTTAGAGACATTTCAGGGGCACACACTTTCAGTTCAGTCTCCAAATAAAGTCCAAGTGTCTGACTTTTTAGTAATGTCATTAAGTACACAGATTTCAGCAATTACTCTGAGTTAAGATTTGACAAAGCCTTCTCGCAGCCAGCAAGTGTTCAATCATTTATTCATTATTTTTATCGTATTTATGCTTTAATTTTACAATTATTTTGCCTGCCAAGAAGACTGTTTTTTGTTTGTTTGTTTGCTGGTTGGTTGATTGGTTTTTACCTTAAAGGAGTAACTAAGCATTACTTCCAAAATCATAAACCATCAGGTGAGGTTGATGAGTTTGTGCCTCAAGCACACAGTTTTTAGCCTCAGGCTTTTAGTCCAATGCCATGTGCAGTATTGCATGTAGTCAAGAAGTACAAATACATAACATGATTTTACCCTATTTACAAGATTTTCAATTAAAGGAGAGAAACAGCTCTAAGGGAAACAAAATGCAGCAAGTGTTAGGCAATCAACTGGCTAGCTGTTGAAAATTAAAAATGTGCAGGTGAAAATTTTCATTTCAGCTGGCAAAACCAGACAGCAGCTTGAAATGAAGTCTGCTTGTTTCTTCAATTATGGATCCTTTCGAAAATGAAATTGTCATTATCATTACTGAAAAACACTACACATTGTATGTATAATGTCAGTTGATACTAATGGGAGTTAAACCCAAATATTGGTAAACCTGAACTACCTTTTGAATTAAGCTGCTCCAGACTGTTTCAAACAGCTGCAGCTTCTATTTGAAAAACTGTAACAACAGTTTTTCAAATCTGAAAATCTGCTAGTGACGTTTACAGAAAAACTATTTCCTACTCCTTGATTCAGGGTTTAAATATGACAGGACACACTGAATCTTCCCCTGTTCTGAGAGCTACAAGACAAATTTTGAAATAACAGCAGCTACAACTGAGCAGGCTCTGTAATCTACTTTGAATTTTTGATTTCTCTTTAGCTGGTTTTTCAGTCATATGGTTGAAGCCATTCCCACATAAACTGATGCTCATCACTCAGTTTAAATAAATTGAGGAACAATATAATGTTATAATGATTGTCTTTTATTCTGTTAATTCTAGTTGCTCATGTCTCCTGTTTTTAGGCGGTCTATACATCGACAGTGCCTATTACCAACCGCAGACCATAGCCACACCCATCATCATCCACCTGGGTCCTCAGGATCTTTTCTGACCCCGTCGATGTACCGAGTCCAGCCTCGGCAACAGTCTTGACCTCCTGTTTAATCCCTCACCCTTATTAAACTCTGTCAGCGCCTCTCAATTACTGCGGCGCTGCTTTCCCAGGTGTTTCCCTCCACACAAGACGCGGCAGCAATATTGAAAGCAATATGGAGGAGAAAACACCTCAGGCAACACTCTGTCAAGTCCAGGTCGGGTTTTAGTGAAGAAGAAGCCGCAGCCGAGACTTTTTTTTTTGACCCAGCTCACTCAGAAAATGTCAATAAATCACAAAGCAATACTTCTTCTGCCTTTGGGAATCTCAATGTGATCCAAGGCAACTTGACTGGTGTCTGAAAACATTTTTTCACACAAGTTGCTGAGTTCAAACCATCAGCACCGGCACATTTGCAATAGTGTGACCTGCTGAATGTCAATACAATATTTACTATGTGTATATATGGATGTATGTGAGTTTTCAATATATAAATATCTATAAATATATAAATATATAAGAACATGTTAATATGTTTGAATATGTAAAACCTGTCAAGGGTAAAGAATCATATTTATAATATATATCAGAATGTAAATAGTGACTGAAGTAGCTTTGCATTTAAGGCACTCTCAGATATGTTATCTATAAATATTAAGAGTTGAATACATTTTACAAACTGTCTATTACACTGTATTGGTATGTTGATGGTATATAATCCCTATTTAAACATGATTACACATGAAATAGTAAATTCCATTTCAACCAACCAAGATAAATATCCCCCACAGTTTGTCAGTACCACGTTTTAATGTTTTACTCTACAACTAAAAGGTCTTAAACTAAAGTTTGTATCGGTTGTAAACTTGCCTGCTATTAAGGATCTGCTGTTTTTTTTGTTTCCATGAACGGTTTTAAAGCTGGGGTTTGCGGCACTTACAAGGGGTCACAGGACATATCTTGGGGATCTCAAGGTGATTGGCAGAAAAAAAAAAAACGTTATTTATGAAGGAGTCAACTTGTAATGAAAGGTCACAAGTAAACTTTTCTTCTTTTGTGATGACTTTCAGATCGAAAGCTGGTTTAAATGATTTTCGATGATTCTCAAACTAAGATGAAACATATTAGAAATTTGTCATTGTCTATGTTTATCAAAAACATAATGTTTCTCATTTCTTGATAAAAGCCTTGCTCAATTTTTTTTACTTTGGGATGCAAATACATAACCCTAACCCAAAGGACACACATTTCCCTATTGTAAATAGTAAAGAGAATACACTAATAAACTTTTAATTTATGTCTATTTTGGGCTAATCCAATCCATTATATGACAAGTCAAGAAACTTCTTCACATTGATGAAAACACATGGAAATGCACTGCAGCTCTGCTTATCGTGTTTGCAACTTTGGCTACAACAGTCTACAGCTCCCTGGGAGTTTAAAGGAGCAGATATCTCCAAATAAACTGGATGCAATATCAGTTTACAAATCTATATCATCTCTTTTAACACTACATCCCTCATTGATGTGCATATTTAAATTCTAACCTTGGCCAGTGGCCTCTAATCCCCCATTATACCTCACAAAGACATTTCTCAGCAGTGCTAATGAAGATATTAACAGTTTTAGATGGAAAGCTTGTAAGAATGAGAGGAAAACATAATGAGACAGCAAATTTTAGTTGTTTTGCCTCTACAGACATTTAACAGACACTGAGATACATTAGAGGAGGGTAGTTCATACTTAATGTATTAAGTGCACTCTTATATTCATGAACTACAGCTCCCATGGTGCTTTGAGAGCACACTTAGAGTACAGTTATTTTAATGTGAGCTGTAACTGAATGGCAACTGAATTACGATTTTATTTTTGTTAAAAACACAAGGCTTTTACTGTTCTAAATAAAAGCAGAGACTCATTTATTTTTTGAATATGGACAGAAAACCTCAGTATTGTGTTTCAGCCATTAAACCAACTGAAGAAAGAAAACCTGCGTATAAAAATACAGGAAGCAACAGATGATAAAAGAACAGAGTGCAGGCCTTTTCCCAGTTGTCAATAATATTGCATAAAATGAGTGAACCTTTATTAAATATTCTTAAAGCCTGTTTGGGAGGGAAAAAAAGTGAAACTTTCCTTCAGGATCAGTTATCAAAATTAATCTTAATTTTACAGAAATAGATTTTTTTTTTAAAAAACAGTATCTAGTAAAATGAGCTCTGAAGCCAGTCCTATCAGCACACACTGTACAACGCTGCAGAGCCCCCTGACAGAAGCAGATTTCTACTGAGGAAAAAGATTTGATGAAAGCAACGATAAAGTTTTATGAAGCTGTACCAGATAAAGATGCTTTTGGCGTGTTATTTCTGGCTGCAGCATGACTGGAAAGCACAAGTCTCTGAAGCAATATTCAACTCAGGAAAGTTCAAACCATAAAAACAAAATAAATATAAAAATCACAGGAATGCCAACTTGATCTGATTATATGACAGCAATGAAAGAGGACTATCAACAAAGCCTCTGTGCTGGTGATGGCTCAATGCTTTGACAGGCTGTGAGCACCACGGAGCATATTTAAAATTTTTATCCTGTTCCGTTTTAATGTTGTTGGACATCTCTGGTAGAATGTGTAACCAAATGTATTACTTCTGTTGATGATTAAAAAGGCAAAAAATCACAAAGATTAAAAGCTTCAGAGAGCGTCGGGCGTTGGTTTAGATCAAGGATCAGTATGTTTTTGCTGTTTCTTTTTATAAGAACTTTTTGGGAGATGATTTTATGGTCCAAATGCTGTGTGTAAGCTTTTAACTTTGATTTTTGAAACAGGACCTGCAAAAAAATATCACAGTCGATAAATGGTTGTATTATTAAGTTGTAATCACATTCCTTTCCACTGACTGTATGGAATCCAATGAATGACAAGAGCGCACCTGCAGATTAAATTTCTGTTTAAAATGATCTGCACAGAGACGCACTTAGATTTATATTTGTGCTACGTTCTGCTCTCTTCTTCCTGGCAGACAGATTATGTGAATTTCAGAATGCTTAAGTGCTAAAGACGCATCAACAGGACACTGATGTAAAATCTGACAGCACAGTACGGGAATGGGAGGCAACCTGACATTTTGCATGGGAAGGATATCAAATGTCAAACAGATGAAGGTGTTATGAATAAAATCACAGATGGAAAAAGTGAGTACATCACTTTATTGCTGTGGCTGAAAAAATGGGGACTAATTTTAATAATGTGATCTGCAAAGTAACTCCTAACAGCAGCTTTAAAACACAGAGTGAAATTAAAGTAAAATATTTGCCCCAGAAATTGATTAGAAATATAAAGTGAGGGACAAAGTAAAATGAAAATATTAGAGTAAGGTGCACATGCTGAAGTACATCAAAATCCCAAACTGACATAAAGCTGCATAGCTAAACATTATTTAACATTGTGGCAAAACACAACCAGAGATATTTAACAACTACCTTAGAGAAATATCTGCAAGCATTCAAATCTTTTTAATATCTCATGGTCTTGTATGAATCACCATTTTAATGTCAGAGGGAGGTTACCATAAATCATTTACTGACTATTAGATACAGCTTGCTTGGTGCTTAATAAAATAGAAATGCCTGAAATAAGACAAACAGCAGGGGATCCTCACTTCAGCCAAAGTCAATGTTTCAGGGTTATCAAGTTCAAATGTCATTGATTAGTTATTTAATTTGAAACCCATACCAACTCTGCAATCACATAACTGTCTTTTTTGTCCAATAACTTGAACATCTGCATGTTGAATCCTTCCTATCTCTAAAATCCATCCAATATCATGGCAATATCACATTACATTTATCCTTTCTTCACTCTTCTTCAAAAACAAGTTCTGTCTTAAATCTTAACTTACTGAAACACTGGCTCACGCTGGCTTTGGTCTCACTCGACAGTGTTGTTACTGAACTTCTATACTAATAATTCTGTGCAGCTTCAGCAGCTTTCTGATGTGTCTGGCTCTGAGTTTAGTTCTGGCAAAGAAAACAGGAATCTTGTCTCTACTGTGTGAAATCAGAAATGCTTTTAAGATTTGTAGCAGTCATGCAAAACTTGGAAATAAAAACAAAATGTGTAACAGGAATAGAAGCAGCATGAAAGAACTTTGAAAAATGTGAGTGGTGTTTGTTCCTAAGCTCTTCTTCATCAGGCCAGTTTTTCCTCCAGTGACACGCAGGCTGCTGCTGCTGCTGTGGAGCAAATTAGCTCTAAATCTGAGGGAACAAAGAGATGGTGAAAGGAAATGTCTGGTTACACATTGTGAGAATCAAAAACCAGCCCCAAACAAGACATTTAAACCAGCTGGCACTTAATGAGAAAAAATGTGCAAAGGCTGTTTGTAACACTACAGGAAGCTTATTTCTGTCCAGTATCCCATTGATGTTCCCCAAAACTCACCGCGGTGATACCAGACAGGCACAGCAATCTGAACGTTACAACACAGGAGACTAAAAATAACTGAAACCATTTTATTTTCCACAGAATTAAAACTAGAATTAGTTATAGTCCAGGTAACATCCAGTTTAATGTTCTTCATACTGTAAGAGAATCATACAGCAGAAACTCCATCAGTCACAGTGTTGATGTTTCTCCCTGTTGGTTTGTGGCTGAAATGTTCATTGGCATCTATGAAATAAACCCTCACTTCAACAACCACTTGTCTGGTCTGATTATTCCATTTTTCTTTTCTGAGAAACACAAAACTTAACTCTCAGATAGTCTCTCAGAAGACTAATTTCTTACTGTGAAAGGTAGCAAGGTCCTGGGCTTGTGTGACACAATATGATAAAAAGATCAAACATCTTCATACTTTTCAGTTACTTTAGATGAATAAGTCTGGTGTAATAAGAAGAATGTGCGACCGGTTTTCATTTGAAGCAAATTTCATCTGAAATAAAGCTAAACTTTTTAAAGGTTGACTGACCAAATTATTCTTTTTAATCAGTATGATTCATTAGGCAAGTTCACTCTTGAAATGCAAACAGTAGTTTGCAAATTTTGTGTCATCAAAATTTTGTGTTACTGGGTCCTGCAGCAATTTAAAGAAAAAGTTTGAAAAATTCTCTTGAAAAGTTTGAAAAGGGCTCAGTTGTTCACAAAGGACAGAGAGGTTCAACACTTTCTGAATGTATGAATAATATTACTGCATGAGCTTTTATACACGTTGTTAAATCTATTGTCTAATCTATCTACATATTCTGTTTTCATTTATGTTTCAGACTGTGTCTCAACATATAAGGAATTAAGATCGTATAATGTATTTCTTGGTTGGTGATCCTGCCATTGACTTTTTAGTATTTGGGTAACAGAACCTGATGGGTTACAAAATTTGTTGTAACTCCAGGATCAGTATCTCCTGGATGTTGCTGTAGCCTGTTTTCTGTCTTTGTGCTGAGCTTAACTTCAGATGAGCATCATGATTCAAATAGCTTAAAGCAAGAAAGCTAATAAAAACTTTTCCAAAATGTTGAACTTTTCCTTTAACATGATAGCTTGTGTTGAACAAATTAAATTGCAGTACTTAAACAGGAATGGCTGTTATCCTTGTCATGTTAACCAGTATATTGTGTTGAAATGCAGAGTCACACAAATCAAACTGAATGTGACTGGAGCATTTGGACAGTGTAAACACAGTCTAATATATTGCTGTTAACATCAAGTATTGGCAGACTGGAGTCCACTTTCTAAACCCCCTGTCATCAGTGAAAAGGCTCTGATGTTGAGTCACAATGAAAGTGAAATGATCCTTCACTACAAACAAAACTGATAAAAGAATTCTTTGTTCGCAGCGGTTTCTAAATCTCATATTTCAAGCAGCATCTTCTTGATCTTGTGATCAATTTGACCTTTGTTCTAATGTCACAGATAACTGACGTTCTTCCTCTCTGTTGGGGGAGTTGTTCTTCTGTTTTGGAAAAGTAAGGCATTATGACGCCTCTACTTTAGATAAGGTAAGGATGTTTTGTGTTTGTTTTTTGCGAGGGAGAAGCATGCAAGTGCCGACTGTGCAAGTGCGAGTATCAGATGGAGGTCCAGATCCTGCTGGTATTTTTAGCGATGAGCGAGAAGCCAGAAGGTGTTGGATTACGAAACATGGGCACATGCCGCCCTCACTGATGGCAGTTTGTCATCTTATACCAGCACTCAGGTCCATGATGAAATGCAGCGTAGACGCACTTCTCGTATCGACACAAACACCTCTGACATCAACTGAGGGGATGAAGGACATTCACACTGAAGAGATGGAGAGTTAGGAGGAGAACATGTTAAAAATGAAACAGGTTACATTTAGCATTCATATTTTTTTTTCTTTCATTACTGTTGTTAAGCTTAGTGTCCACTGTGTAATTGCAGGTAGCACTTGTTTTGTTAAGTTGTTTGGTAGCTTTTTAGCCTGTAACCAAATGTGTCCGACACATCATGATTTATTGGTGGTGAAACGTAGAATAGTTCCTGCTATAATCTCACTGTGATTATCTACTGAAACAGAAAGCTCCAGGGTTCAGCTTACACCAAAAATCTACCATGTTTGTCAAAACTTTCTCTTTGCTAATGCTAACTGTCATTGTTTATACTGACAAGTCTGCACTATGCGATTTCAGGTTTTGCAACTGGCTCTGAATTTGTGACTCCCTTCAGTGGAGGAAAATAAAAATACCTCCATGGTACGAAAAATTGCACAGGAACAAGTCAGTAAAGTCGAGATCTGACAATATATTAGGACATAAAAACACCTTTCTGAGTGGAAGGGGACTTCAAAATACTTTCCTTTCTAAATATTAGAAAAAAATCTGTAAATGTGAATTTAATTTATTTACTATTGCCATTGTTATTAAAACAATAACATGTCTTTGCACAGTTTCCCTTATTTGCCTTAATGTTACCCTATTCTGATATGCTGTTTTCTATTTTTGTCAGTAACTTTGTTTTGGCTGTTTAGATGATCTGATTAAACTTTATCTTATTTTTCATCATCATAGACTGGGACCAAAAGTTTTTTTAATATAATACATAATTTTGATACTGCAAAAATTAACATTTATCATTTACTGCATAATGACCTAAAACACCTATGACATTCCCTTAATGTTTACTGTTTCTGTTTGAAGAACAAGAAGCCAAATTCAGTGCAGTTTATGTGTAATAAGGCATTTTCTCTCTACTAAAAATGTAAATGTTTTTCTCCAACATTTTGGTCAAAATTTGAAAAGAAGGCATGTAAAAAGACTTATTTTCTCTTTTTCATTAATTAAATAATTTAAATAATAGAAAGCCATACTTTTTTTATTTTGAGTTTTACTTGAAGTGAGATATCTTCTACTGAAGATAAAAATATGCAGACCAGTGAAGTTACAAAAGAAGTACTGATGAACTAAGAGGCACCTTTACATTACTGTGGCAGAAAAAATGCATGATAAAGTTCCGGCACTTATTAAATAGTGCAGATCAGAGCACTGTATTGATGCAGTAGAGAAAAGAGTTGGTCAACATGAATGTGTAAAAGCACTAAAATACTTTGGGACCAGCCTGTGTGAAGACAACAGTCAGGACTCTGGTAAGAATAGAGGTTGTTCGGGGCTTTAACAGCTTGTTATTCTCTCACTGCAGAGCTGCAGGAAACTGATCCTCTCATCCTTCCTGCCAGCTGAGCTTTAACAAATCCGCAAATCAAGGTCTGATAATGCAGGCTGATGTTAATTTTTAGAGTGTGACCACAGCGTCCTCTGCTGGTGGAGTTTTCTCTGAGGCAACGTTGTTTCACTCATCATTTCTCTGCAAGGCCAATGGTTTTCTTTCCTTTTTGCAGATATGCAGGTCATTATGACAGGACTGTGTGTCAGCATCAGGGTTGGGGGGAGCGAGGCTAAACAGTTTGACCTTTAAGAGGTTGTTGTGTGCTCAGGAAAACTTCTACAACATTAGAAATTACAGTACACGTCTCAGTTTTTACTCTTCCTCACTTCTTCTTCAAGCCCTACCTGCTAATTTCCAAAAATTGAAGACTTCTTTATTTTTCCTGTATCTTCTCTTTCTCTTCTACAACCTTCTTTTACTTTCCCATATTCTGTTATAACGTTTTTTACTTAAGTTGTAGTCAGAGCAGGCAAAGTAATTAATAGGAATGAACTAACTTTAAGTCGGGAAGAAAAACAGAGGGAAATCAAAAAAGTAAAGAGAATGACACACAGAAGAAATGCTGAAAAGGAAAGTGTTTGGAGGAGAGAAGTAAAAGTTGGGAAGATACAAGAGAGAAAGTACATTGGAAGAAAATCAAGACAAGGAATGAAAAATTGATAATTAAGGAAGAAAAGTTGGTAAAAAAAGGGAGAAAAACAGAATGAGATCAAGATGCCATACAAGAAAAAAGGAGAAACAAAGGAAGAAAAGGAAAGGAAAAACAAAAGAAAGGAAAACAGAGTGGAAGACAAAAGGAAAAGTAGAAAAAAACTGTAAAAAAGAAATACAATGAAAGAGTTGTGGGATGAGAGAAAATATTAAATTGGTGGTATGAAAAGAAAGACTGATATCAAGCATATGACTTGATATTTGGAAAAGAATCTGACCATCATTTCACAGATGTTAAATTAAACCCCTAGATGGCAGCAAACGTCTCTGACAGTGTGTCTGAACCAAGATCAGCTGCAGCAGAAACACTGGATGCTTTGTCTCTTTTAAGACTGAAATGAACAAAACACCTTATTGTCTCTGCCAAATATCCGACTTCATGCAGGCTGTTATCACACGGTGTTTTCATTTTATTTTGATCACAGCCTCAGCGACTCACTGAACTCTTCAGGCTGCACTGCACAGACCTTCATAGAGGTACCGTGTGTTTTAACCATGTGAAGTAAACAAAATCTCCGCGTGTTCATCACGAGGCAGCTCTGAGGTCTGCTCAGACCAAAAGAATTAAACATCAAGTTTCTCTCATCCTGCAAAATCAATGTTAAATTTTCTAATGATATAGAGATCACTGCTAGTTTGATCACTGAAAACGAAACAAAGTCTGTAACTTGAAATACTTAGTAATGAAAGTTACTGCAACACTTTGGCTTCAGCGTCAAGTATGACGAGCAAGGAAAAAAGACTGTCAGCAAGCAAAGCACGGTGTGCAAGCATTGCTT
>JAQMCX010000047.1:8408049-8471843 GCA_029814765.1 Acanthurus leucopareius
GACAACCAATCTACTTACAACTAAATGGATTTGTCCATCAAGTCTCAGAAAGTAAAACAGTCTGTGGGAACACAAGGAGAGGATTTTTTTTTTATTTAAAACTAAACGATATACTGATGAAAATCAGCAATAACTGATTCTTAACATCTCCCCTTTTTTTGTCAACCATTTATCATAATCTGTTTATTTTGTTGACTAGATTACAGAAGTTAGGTTTTGACAGCATCACAAATCTACAGAATTTTTCCCAGAGTGTATAGGTGTATAAGTAACTGTGTATAAGTGCATATGTATACATATTTAAATAAATACGTTTTGCTCTCTTTCTTTCTTTTTCCTATTTTATGATTTGGCACTGAATGAAGGACTACAAACCTTAATTTTGTTGTGCAACCCTGTCTTGCACAATAATGAATTACCTTGTACCATGTTTTGTAATTTACTTTTTAACTGTATCCATTCATGCCTTGTTTGCGTCTACCCAAGAAGCTTGTGAACACAGTTCTGTTCACTAAAACGCATGCCCATTTAGGCTGTGATTAAATCAGATTAGGATTTTAAAAACCTCTAATGAGCACATTAAAAAAATGTCTTTTTGTACTGCAAATTAAACCTTGCAACAGTATATAAAATAGGTAGAATTAACTCTAATAGAGCCATTTTTTTCATTAAATGCAGCAATGTTCATAGATCAGCTATGCAAAAATGTTCGACGCAATATAACTTATGTAGGTATTTTGATGATGAGTATTTTTTACCATTACATTTTGAGTAAATTTTCGTGATAATACTTGAGTATTTTGATTTGCATCTTTTCCTCGATATCTCAAAACTGCATTTCCTCCTTCAATTTGAACAAATGGCTAACACATTGTCTCCTCTATAAAACACTTTCCACACTATTGAAAAATTTTTCCAACTTTTATGAGAACATTTTATGTATTCTCACACTGTTTCTTTGACGTCTCATGCCCTCAACTAAATGCCTCATATTTGTACTGTGGTTATTTTCATGTTTTTACCTCAGTCACACACTCTCTCATCAGCTGATAAGATTCTACGAACTCTGAAAGTTTCGTAACAAGGCTGTTACAGTGAAAAATGATTGCCCTCAGGCTTTAAGCATACTTGTTAGTTCCTGGAAAGGAGTTGTTGGGGAGCATATGAGTTTGATAAAAAGCAGGCGTATGACTGGGAAGCTGACAGGGAAAAGTGAAGGAGAGACACTATCGCTCCCTCTCCCTCCTGTCCCTTTAAAGCCGCCATCATGTGCAGTGAAGCAGAGACATTCTGATGTGGTTAACAGCCTCCACACAAACTGCAAATCAAAGACCATTCAGATGTTTGGAATATTTTTATGAGACATTAAAGTTTCTACGTTCATCCTTTATTTTTCCTAAAATGGCTTGTTGAGGTTGTTAACACGCCTCATTTAAACCAAGAGCCAGAACCAGCTGCTGCTACGGCAGGAAGCCTGAATGTTAAGAATGCTAACAGGGCATTTCAGGGGAAACTGCTTTAAAATAAGACGTTGCTTCATTGATCCAAACTTTACTTGTTCCTAAGTCTTCACCCTGTTTGTTCAGTAGCTCTAACAAGATTCACACACACCTGAAGCTTGCTTGAAAAAAATCAGATTCTCATATGAAAGAAATGGCTACAACATGCTTTTTTTATTAAAATCCAATAGTCATGAAAGCTTTGTGGTTGCTGTTACTGATATGCACAGTCCAGGCAATACTAAAACTGAGCCAGATATTCTGACATCAGTGATGTGTTTGTAATTATCTAGTTTTATTGGTGCAAGGATTAACCTGTATTCGGGACAAAGGATGTGATGTTTTTAAAATGTTGGGGACGGTTCCTTACTCCTTCAAAGAGATTTTTGAGGGGTTGAAGGTACAAGACACTCAATTTAAACTTCAGACATTTTAAACTGTTTCTTTAATGTTTATGTAAGGACAGACCTTTGAAGCAATCAAGGTTACACACAATTCATGTCATCTCTGTAGTTGCAATGATTAACTCTTAGTAGGGGTTCAAATGTCACCTCCCATCAACTCCAACTAGACTAATGACTGTAATTTACACATACAAAAGATGGTCATATCAGACGATTTCTTTGTGTGACAAAAACGTCAACATCAAACAAATATCTAAACTGATATTAAAGTAAAGATAAATTGAATTAAATTTAAATTCAACATGGTAGCATTGTCACAGAACTGAATAACATTTCTAAAAACTGCTGTAAGGACATTGAGAGAATTTACCCTTCTACACAGGTCTGAAGCTCCCTGTTCCTCATCACTTGGTCTCAGTGCTGTGGGTCCTCATAATTATAGAAGTACAGTATAAACATGGTTGCATGCATGTTTACATGGATTCCTTTCACTCAGTGTAAACTGTCCAGTAATGTAATCTGCCTTATAGTGTCCCTCCAAAGTAAAGACATCAACTCAGTCACCTCTCAGACCCAGTCACTTAGTTTTTGCCAGTGTCATGTCTCCAGTTTTTCCTTTCATGTCTCATCAAATGTTTATCTGCATGTTCCTACATCGGCTGTGTGGTTATAGGCTGAAAATCTCTTGTTTTTTTTACTATAAGTCAGACAAAAGATAAATTAGAAAACATCATCTTAAATTTAAGGAAGTTATGCTGAGCATTTATCACTATTTCCTGGCACTCTGTAGACCTAAGAATCAATTAACATGTGTAATGCAAATAATGCAGTCTACAGCTCATATGTTTGTTCTGGAGAGTTCTGCAACCAACAGTGTGTTATCATGAACACCTTTATGCACAATCATAGTTGACCGGCCTAGTGTGCCACAGTAACATAAACAAAAGCTGACAGCTATGTGGACTTCATCACTTGCTCAGTCAGGGATGGACTTTCACATTGACAGAGCTGCCCTGCTTTGTTCTGGTCCAGCCAAAAAGGAAAATGGTTTACTTGTTCTAGCTTAGTGCTAGCTTCTAGCACGTAAGGCAGCCTGTATGGCACTTCATCATGTTTTCTCTACTGAAAGAGCAGCACAAAAAGCAGTGCATATCATCATATTCCATCTAGTTAATCTGTTCTGAAATAATTTTCTAGGGTAATATAATCAGTCTTAAATGGCATAAAATGTAGGCATTACAGTCTCTCTGTTATGGTTTGCCTTTTAACCTGAAACCTGTAACTCTTTTTTCTCAACTTCACTGCTTCAGTCATAACTGCTCTCTGCCTTATACGGCACATTACTTAACATAAAACCTTGCCAGCTTACTGTATCAAATGAAGTATGAAAAGGGCTTGGCCACTGAGAAAGACACAAAGAGGGAGTGTATGTGAGTGAGCAGAGAAGAATGACAGGAAGTAAGGATAATGAACAGAGAGGGAAGCCGAGGAATTTCAGCTCTCTGTGTCTGAGGTTCCCACCACAGACCTGCGGAGCTCCAGACCATACACTACTAAAAGTGTCAGTCTTCTGAAGTCATTCAACCTGCCAGCACAATGAGGCCAAATAAATCAAGTTACACAGTAGAAACATGTCAAATTCACATTGAATGCATGAATACAAAAACCCTAAAAGTGTAAAAAACAAGTGTGCTGTTACACCGCTAAGTAACGTTTGTAGAGGTAATCACGCTGGCAAGATTTATGATTTATGTAAGTTAAGCGGCTACATTAATATTTCTTGCAGCACAGTGTATTTTGGCAGTGATAGTCATCAGTGTTTATATTGTCTCTATTTCTGGTTATCAGGTCTCACACACACACATACATACGCACACACACAAACACAAATTCAAGGACCAGGATTACATCATGTTGCTATCAATGATTTCTATTTTTGTCAACTGTGTATGACTCTTATTTCTGTATTTGTGGGGACCAGGCTGCGTTACAGACCAAAAAGGACTTTATAGTTTTTACGGCCTCAACTTTTTTATAGCATTTTTGGTGACTTAGTTAAGTAGTTTAAGTTAGGGTTAAAAACTACAATTAGGGTTATGGCAATATTAATTTGGAGCCTCATAGTGTTTCAGAAGAAACAGTAGTAAAATTGTAAACATTTGATTTAATCAAGATAGTTACCAGTAAATGTGTGTCCAGACATTGTAAAGAAATTTAAAAAAATCAAATAATAATAAGAAGGAGAAGAAGAAGAAGAAGAAGAAGAAGAAGAAGAAGAAGAAGAAGAAGAAGAAGAAGCCATTGATGGTATGATTTTCTTCCTTCCTTTTACACAACTGTTGGTTCCAGTTCATTGTATAAAAACTTCCTTCAAGTAGGTAATCAATCACCAAACAAACAAATAAATAAATAAAATAAATAATCACATTTGATAGGAGCTTATCCTTGAAAAAAAAAAACACTGACTCCTATCTGGCTTTCAGGATTGATTTTAAGACCTTACTAATACAAAGCCCTGAACAGGTTTGCCTCTAGTTCTTAAACATATCTTTTTTTGCCTTACATACCCTCCCACTTCTTGTAATCCTTGGATGAATCATTTATGATTGATCCAAGGCATGGACTAATATACTGAAGTGATAGGGGGTAAATTGACTGCGTTTGCAGTCAGGGCTCCCTGACTGTGGAATAAGCCGAGATCTGAGCAGCAAACTCCATCTTGTCTTTTAGATCTCTCTTGAAACCCACTTTTTAATATTTAGTTAAAGTGATTTAATTTGTTTTACGATTCTTTAGCCCATTTTGGCCTCCTTGTGTTTTATGTGTGCCTTTTTATTGTTTTTATAATTAATTTTTTTTATAGTTAGTTTTAAATATAATCTGATTTAAAGCCTAGTAGAAATTGTAGCAGTAGTAGTAGAAGTGGGTGTAGTAGTAGAAGTAGTATGGCACTTAACAAAGAACATTTACTGCATCTGTCAATCCTGGGAGAGGGATCCGTCTTCTCCTTTCACCCATTTTTTCCCCCATTTTTTCCCTGTAAAAGACTTTTCCCAGAGTGTGTGGTATGCTGTACAGATTGTTAAGCCCCATGAGGCATAAAGTAAGATATTGAGCTAAATAAATAAATTTCACTTTACATTCCTTGGTCAGTATTTTTCACATTCCCTCCTTTTAATTCAAAACAGCTCTTTTCACTTAAAAAACACATTTATGAAAGCAAATCTCTATTTTGTATTAAAGATTCTTAACTTTTTAAGACCACATTTTTGTTTTTTGTGTTTTATTATGCACCAAAATGCTGGGTATGTGTGTGCGTGTGTGTGTATATATATATATATATATATGTAATAGAATTTATTTTTACTCTGATAAACTGTTGGTTAAGGTTAGAGAACAATCATGGTCAAGGTTTAAGTAGATTAAATACTAGTCGATAGGACCTTTAACTATAAATAAATGTGTTTTTAGGGGGATTTGGTGTTGTTGTACAGTGGTAATGAGTGTAGTCTCTAAATCCATGGTCTCTCTGTGTCTCTGTATGTCTGCATGTGTGTGCAGTCAGGTGAGTCGTGCTGGCTCCAGGCTCATTTCCTCAGCTCTAAGAATAACCAACATCATGAACAGGCCTTTTTCACCCCACAGCCCCCACCACACACACACACACACCCCACCCCACCCCACCCTCTATGATTAAAGATAGGATCTCCACCTTCTTATCGCTCAGGTTCCCAAACACCAACAATGCAGCAACTATCAGGACCACACTGCAAAAAATGTCACTACTCAGTAATTTTAATCTTGTGTCTATGCTTATAGTGTACACGACAAACAAAAAACACAACTGCCATGATTTTTAAAACAAGTCACAGTTTCTTTGGTTGTTAAGAAGAAAGCTGCAATGCAGCTACAGAATTTTTTATAGACTAAAACTCTTTTCTTTAACATGCAAAAAAGTCAGTAAATAATGACTGAATTTTATTTTATGTAAAACTGTTTCTAAACCAATCTTTGTCCTCTGTGATGATCAATACAAAAAGCTTATCAAATAGAGGCTAATACAAGCATTTCAACATAAGATATCTGGGCTTGAGTATGCAATTTAACTGTGTGAAACACTATGGCAAACTTTAAGTTGGAATAATTCCACAATGCTGTTTTGGATTTCTCCTGCTTTTTTTTTTTCAAACTATTACTCAACTAGTTAAACTGAATTGTGTGTTGGGGTTGAAAATAGTTATTCGTGAATATTTACTACAATGCAACATGACTGAAGTATGCCATTGAGAATCAGGTGACTTCTTCAAATGTTCTGCTTTACCAGTTCAAAATTCACAGATGTTCCCTTAATAAAATATAAAAAGAGAAAAGCATGACGATCTCAAATTAGAGTTGCTTGACTACTGAATATACGGCATTTTAGCTTGACTAATACTTAAAACAATCAATTGATTATCAAAATGCTGGCAGCATTTTCCCCTTATTCTCAGGGATTCTCAGAGAACTAACTAACTAGTAGACTTTTCTATGATGTTTAGTTTGTTTAAAAGACGTGTTTAAGAAGATTTTCCAGGTTAACTAAGCTGTCTTTCTCAAGCTCTGGATGTTCTTAAATAGAGACAGACAAGGACAAGGAACCTGCAGAACAAAAGCTTTCTTTCTTTTGTTGTTAAAATTTCATCTATTACTAACACTCATAATTAAACATCCAATCCTCCAACCTTCAGGAGTATTGTAATAACTTTGAAACTTTCTGTGATTAAAAAATTGAAAATATCTCATTGAGAAACACGATACGTTTGAAGTTCTCTAAAAACTCTACTCAAGGTTTAAACCTGCCACCAACTCTGAGTCTTCACCACATGGCACTGACTTATAAATCCTCATTTTACAACACAAAAAACAATCATCTAAATTTTATCTCTTTACCTTTGTTTAAATTCAATTTTGTATTGGAAATGTGGTTTTTCATTTCATGGTAAATACAGACAAGCAAAAATGGTTTAATTCCACTGAATTTCAACACTTTCACCTCACGTTCACTCCACAATTCTCCAATAATACAATCCATTTAATGAACAAAGGTTTTGACTAAAGTTAGTTTAAGAAAATACAACACGCTTTACTTTCTCGCCAGCAGACGTCACATTCATCAGATCACACATTGGAAATGATAGTGTGTGGGAGGAGGAGAGCTGAGCTGGACCGTTCCAAGCTAAATACATAAAATCTCACCCTCTTCAAAACCTTAAACCCCCCCTTCACTGCTCTCAGTCCTGGTCCAAATTTGGCACTGCTGGCCTCTGTGAAAAGGCATTTCCCCTCGGGGATCATGGCTCTGTGTAACTCCTGACTGCAGTCCGAGTCTGACAACATCATGATTTTCCCACAGGAAAATAAAAACATAAACTTTGACATAACATGTTATTGAATCACTGGGATCAAAGCTGTAGGAGGAGAGGCTTCGTGGGACCCATGTGTGCCACACAACAAACCCAATGTAAAGCCTTAAATAGGGCTGGGCTGGTGATATAAAAATAAAGATAGACGATGTGTTTTAACTTCTTTCCACTATGATAAAAGAAAGCCCAAATATACTTGATACAGACACTGGCTTCTTGTGCTAGTGAAGCCGGAATTTGTGCAGTTGTGATAGGTGGATTTGGAGGTTAGAAGTCAATCACAATGTTACGCCCTTTTTTTGGCATCCAATGACTAATTAAAACCAAAGTTCACAGAAAAACAATCACTTGAATGTCTGTGGAGATTCTCAGTCATCCAGGTTCCGATTCGGAACTGAAGAAGCTTCTTGGATGAGAAGTGAAACGTCTTCCCAACAAATTTCAACAGAGTCCAGTTGCTTTGTCTTAATGACTCTTCAAGATAATCACTTGAATGTGAACATGATATGACTAACTAAAATAAGTGAAAACATCTTTATTTAACCTGTATCAAAGTTCCATCTGGTAACATATGGGGACAGGATTTAGATACTGTACTGTAGATAAACACTAGGGGGCATTTGAGATGTTTTGGCTTCACTTTTGAGGAGTCACAATGTTGTCTACCTTTATACAGTATGTGTAGATGGGCTTAGAAATGGAGCAAAAATCATATAGACATTATCAGGTAGAATGGCAATATACTGCACATGGTGTGGCTACACTATTTTGATTTTTTTAAGCAAAAACCTTAACCACTTCAAAAAAAAACCTCTTAGTGTCACGGATCTCTAATTTAGATCTTACTTCCTTAAGTTCTGCAAATTAAATATCTTTCAAAAAGATTCAGACTGTCCACAGGACAAAAGGAGACATTTGCAGACAATAAACCTATGGCAACAAACTATGACAGGTGTTTTTTCACTGATGTGATGCAGACCCAAAGATCAAAGATAAAAGGTCTCATGCAAGTTTGTGAACACAGCTAGAATGGGTGGGAAAAAAATCAATTTATTTTCTAGAATTTAATTATGCTTTCTCCAAACCAATTAATCACTAAAAGACCATAATAATAACAAGACATTAATTAGTCTACTGGTAGATATTTCAGTTATATTATCAAGATTTTTGCTCTAATGTGCAGATGAACACACTGACAAGTAAACTTTTACTTGGCTATATGCATTGCCAAAGCACAGTATTGGAGCTGAAATGTAACTCAGTGGATTTTATCTTTATTATACTGTATGTCTGTTTTAATGTAACGATTCCCTCTCGTGTTCTACTAGTGCAAAACAGGCTCTGGAAGGAAGTAGGGCAATGCTCCAGCTTATTAAAAAAAATCTGCTCTGCACTCCATCCAAACTCCTACACCTCACACTCCCTGCTTGCTCACACTTTGCTCCGCTCTGATACATACTCTTTTCATAAATAACTCCGTTGAATCAAAGTACCACAACTCAAATCTGTTGACAGGTAGAACTTAAGCAAAGAAAAACTGTACTCTCTTGACAGAAAGTTGAAAGAGAAGGGGTAAATAAGGACCCAGAAGCTCTTTTCTCCCCTCAGGGTCCAAAACAGGTCAATTCAGCCACAGCTGGGGACACTTGATGAAAAAAAAAGGGGGGTTATATTTAAATTCATACAGTTTAGCCTTTCTTATTCATGTTGGTCTGGATTTGTTTGTGAGTTTCACTGTTCAGTGTTGGACTGAAAAATGATTCAAAGACTTCTTATGAGCATGACAAAATGATCAAATTATCAAATCACAGCAAAAAAAAGATCTGCAGTTCACTTCGGCCCAGAGAACGGTATTGGCTTTTAGACATTTGTAAAAATGCAATGCTGGTTTAATCAGCAAAGCACTTGCAAAGTGAGGTATATATTGACCTTTGCATCCCTAAGTTATGTTTAGGCTGCATGCTGGTGTTGTGTCAGAAGACAAAGATCAGATCAAAAGAAAAAAAACAAGGTAGAACAAGATAGGAACAGCTCTTACTGGGATAAATCCTCATTGTACAACGTGCCCTACTGATCAATAACTTTCATGTGAACCTAATCAATTGCATCATACACAGTCGCATCATGTGAGCGCAATGGGAACAGTCTGTTGGCACGAAAACAGAACAGTCATGTGAGCCAAATAAAGCAGGGTTCTCTGCAGAGGGACACGCTGTAGACAGAGCTGCAGGAATGCATTACATGTGTGCTGTCGGCGCATTACAAAACAACATCTGGATCTGTAGTCAGGATGATAACACAAACTGACAATACCATTATGCTACAATTTACCTGCCAAACTGGAAACATTTTTATTTTTACATTTTTGATTTCAGATTTTTCAGAATAAAATTTAACTGACTGTGAAGTTTGGTATCCAAAAGAGTCATCCAAAAATAAAACAAAACTACCAGTATGCAATAATGAGCTGTTGTATTACTGCAGACTGAGACAGAATGAACATTGTCTGAGAAAATTTTATCTTTTTAACTTATTTATTGAATTACTGATTATACTCAGTGGGTTCATTCTTTAACAAGCAGCATCTTTGTGAGCACAAGACACCATACAGTTTCACACCTACTTTCAGTTGTATGGTTGCTTTTGGGTTTAGCATCACAATTTTGAATAAAGGCCCAGTAAGACAAGCTTTTAGAAACAGCAAATATTAGTGGAAAATTAATGTTTTAAAATCAAGATAAGAAATCTTGATTCAATTAGATCTTTGAAGAACCCTTTCCAACAGTGCAAAAAAAAAAAAAGGTTGATAATACATTTGGAGGATTTTTGGCACTAAATCAATTCAAAAGACACTTATCATATTATCTCAGTTTAATCACAATTATACCCCCTTATTCACAATGATTTGTAGCAAATTTTCCAAGTACAGTAACATGTTCACATCACATGCTGAATCGGATGGCTCAATCAGAGTTAAGATTGGTAAAGCCCTTTGATTCTGATTTTCTCCTACCATTATTGATTTGTTGCAATTTGAGGAAACACCAGCAAAGCTGTATTGCACTGACTGCCACTGTAAAGCAGCATCACACTGCTGACAAGGAAAATAACACAAAACAGTTTCTTTTTATGAGCATTAGCTCTCCTAAATTTTTTAACTCAAACTGGAAAACCTCAAACAAGTTTTTTTGTTTGTTTGTTTGTTTGTTTTTTGCTGTAGGCGCTATAAAAAGTTTCCTTCTTGCAGATTCGTGTCATTTTGTCCTGACAGCAGCAACAGGAGAAGACAGCATGCTGCTGTGGTTTTCTGCAGGTCATTCTTGTTTTCTGACATGAACTGTAGCAAACAGGAGCGCTTGGCCCTCATAAAAAGACATGATGAGCCATCTTTGTTACACAACAGTGGTTAAGATACTTAGACAAGGAGCACAGTCAGTAGCATCATGAGACAGGAATGTTGATCCAGAATCATGCAGTTAAAGTCTGTCAGGGAAGCATCTTTCACAACAAGTCGAGCAGGGATCAAACATGTTAACACGTTGCAGGACATTACATTTTTATAGCAGATAGTGTTTATGAACCATAAGTGTACCGTTACACAGATAAGTTTATATTAACAGACTGTATTGGCAGCAGCAAGAGAAGAATAAAAACAATTCTCGCCACCTCACAGCAAGAGGTGTTTTTAAAGTCATAATGAAATAAAATAGGATTTTTCTAAGTTACAATTTGGTTGTAGACAATATTTGAACATAAATGTCATTCAAATGCAAAACAGCTCAAGATCTGCTCCTAAACTGGACTTATAGTGACTACTTTTCCCAAACTTGTGAACATGTTTCAGTGAAATCTTGTGATAGTTTACACATCCTGCCCTTTAATGTACAAATTATTTATATTTATTAAAAAAAATTATATTCTATCCTTTCTTGTGCAGTTCACTAAAAATCATATTAAATAGCCTGTATGACCAAATGTTTGTGGATACCGAGCAGAAAAGCTGAAGTTGACAAATAAAGGGTTTATCAAGGCTGACTGATAAACTGTGTAACAGATAGATGAGATGTAGGCTCCTGCCCTCACTTCATGTCCTTTATCATTAGCATTGACCAAACATAGCCTCAAAACTGCACTCTGTATCCTTCCAATTTCTTAAGAAAGTAACAGAAAAAGCATTTCCAACTACTATTTATTTATAATCACCATTAAATCAGTATAATAAATAAATTATAATAATTTAATACACAGAAATATGCAATTTTAAAGTAGCTTAAACACAATAAATAAAGTGAATTCACCTGCAGTCAGCAGCTGAGATTGCAGTTTCTTACTGATGCTCAGCTAAGCTTAGCTAGTCATATTTTAAAATGTCTAGTTTTACTTACCCACTTTTACTGTTAAATTTAGGCAGCGCAAAGTCACGTTATTGAGATGTATGTATTTATGAATGTTTATCGGTGTGAATTCTCTATAAATTCTGTGTACAGTTTACAGCAAAATGACATTTTTTTTAAGGTAGTAAACTGGATGATAAAAACTCTGAAAATACTTAATGCTTTTTTAAGTACGTTGTCTGGTCTTTGCCTTAGTGTTATCATGATTTCCTGCACAGGTTTTTTGTTTCATATTTTTTCTCTTTTTTAACCACAAATGAGCCAAATTCAGGAGCAAGACGCTCTCAGAAATGCCATTTCATTGTGACTTTAAACCAAATTCTATATCTGAAGTCTAAAGGTTTTCCTGCTGTACATAAAGAAACCCATTTCCTTCTTTTCAATGCTGAGAAACCCATAAAACAAATTCAGTCTCAAGTGCAGCATGTCAGACCATTTGGCTTTGACAAATAAGTTATCTTAAAAAACATGACACTTATCCACAAAATCATTTGTAATCCTGAAGGGCTACTCTACATCAGGGGCAGCCAAGGTTCCACCAAAGGGCCCAGTTAGCCCACTTAGCCACAGTTTAAATATTTAACTGAAGTGTATTTACATGAAGCAAAAAAGCCGCAGGCTGTCATTGGCTCTTGGAAAAGTGCTCTGACCCTTTTGCTCTCTGCTAGAGGGCTAAAGAGGGAGACATAAACAATAATGTAACAGATTACATAGTCTTTGCATGGAGACTGCTTGGATGCTGGCAGACAGCAGATTCATTATCTACACTGACACCAACTGTACAACAAGTCAAGAGGTGATTATCTTACGACGCTACGTGGCTTGTGATTTAAAAGTCATTTATGTTTCAGCTGAGATCAAAGGCAAAAAGCCCAGAGGCTTATCAATGAAATGCTGATCAACCTGAGGATAAAACACAAACAGAGAATAAAACTCTCCAAATAAATACAATTTATTGTCTCTTCAACAAGGATACGCCACTGTCTCCTGGAAGGAAGACTTCCTGGGTCAGCAGCCATCTTAAAAAGTAAAGCTAAGTCTTAAACCAACGCTTTCATGTGAGACCCGAGACTGTGTAAACATACTTGGAGCTCCCCACTAATACCTTATTTCAGAGGAAAACACACATGAACCTGTGCAAAAACCTCAATTGTCTTTCTGAAAATGAGATTTAAGTCCATCCCATACACATTTTAATTTACACAGACTCATGCTGATTATCACATGATTTCTTGGTACAAAATTTTTTCACACACTCATTACTCGTTGGCATCTGGGGTTCCCTAAGGGAAACACGATAGTCTGTTTCAAGTTTTTTCAACATTTTTTGCATTACCTAATCCTACCCTGAAAGAACCAAGACAATTTGTGGATTTTTCAGTCAGGCTTGAAAAGATTTTAAAACATCATTTGCATTTAAGTGGATCGAACAACACAAGTCGCATTGTGCTTCCTGTTTTTTTGCATCTGGGGGTTCTTAGGTCAGAGCAGGCAGGAGTTTTTTTTTTAATCCTCTTGCCGGATACACATGAATGTCATGCCTACAGTCCTCTTTCTTCATCAATTATGAAGTCTTGACACCATGTCACCACCTTGTGAGAGGAACATCACAATAAAGAGCATTTGACAAGGACTCAGAAGTAACTTCCCCCACTCTTTCTCTACAAAAATCAGCCTTTGAGACGACTGACAAGCATCTGCATGGGTGCCTCCCTGTGCTTCATGTGGTGGATCTTCAGCACCTTTCATAGCAGGACCAAAAAGACCTGTGTCATACTACACAGCTGAGAGCAAAGCACACATAGAGGGCAGATACCACCAAAGTGATCAAGCTAAATCCATCTGTGTTGGAGCTCATACTTGGCACCGGGGTTCTGCTCGCGGGCTAATTGGAGCTGGAACCTTTTTAGCATCTATGCAACCTAGGCAGGAGGGAAATAGTGGGCTAAAGAGGCGGCCAAGACCTTTACGGAAGACACTGTTGGAAAGGCTGTAGATGAGACAGTTACAGAAGCTGTTGCTAATTGCCAACCATGTTGTGAGGAAGGATGCCACATTGTGGTGATACAACCCAGCGCTCTCTAGGAGGAAGTAGAGGATGTACGGCATCCACAGCACATAGAAGACGCTGGTGATGCGGAACAGCACCATGGCGTAGCGTTTGTCCGGGCATCCCTCACATCGTTCCCCACGCTCACCTTTATCACCGTCTGTCTGTGAGCTGAAACGAGCGTGTCGCTGGGTGATTTCCCTTGTGTGCTGCCGGCAGATCCTGAAAATACTCCCATATGTGAAGCAGACAGTGAGCGCTGCTGGTGCGTAGAGCAGCCCCACAATGAAGGTGCTGAACCTTGGGTTGGTCTTCCATGAATCTGCACACCATCGGAATATGTCCCCATGGTAACCTGGCTTCCCCCATCCAAAGAAGGATGGCAGGAAGATCACGGCAGAGTAAATCCAGATGAGGACGATGCACACCCTCAGCCGGCATGGAGTTACCAGTGTGGCATAAGATAGTGGGCGGGTAATGGCAATGTACCTGTCAAAGCTGATGCACGCCAGTGAGGCCATGGAGACACTCTTCAAGACGGAAACCATGTAGCCAAATGCCTTGCAGATAAGCTCCTCATTCAGGTCTCGAAGATAGTTGAGGAGGGACAGTGAGGGCACCAGGCAGCTGACACCAACCAGTAGGTCGGCGTAGGCCATAGTCTGGATGAAATGGCTGGTAGTGTGATGGTGTAGTAATGGGGCACAGTGGAAGACAAAGATCACCACAAGATTGCCAGCAATAATGAGCACAGTGAGGAAGAGGATGACGACCACCTCCAGCACGCAGGTATCCAGGCTTTGGGAATAACCTACAGTGCCCAGCAGGCAGAATGGGGGAGAACCGCTGTGGTTCACAATGGAGGAAGAGTTCATGTTTGGACTGGAAGGGAGAGGGAGGAAGAGGGGGCGGTTTTAGCTCAACGCAGCTGTCATTCTGTCATCAAAGTCTTTTTTTATCCTAAAGTTTCTCTTCTTGTCTTCTACTCCTAAAACAAAGCATGCCTCCTGTTCTTCTTAAATCAGCATCTTTTCTCCCTCAGTAGGCAGGGAGCCTATCCTTGGAGAAGCAATAATCCATCAGTATATGTAAACGCATCCCAGCTCTGCTGCTGCTGCTACTGCTGCTACTGCTGCTGGGTGTAAAATATATGCAAGTGTGCGAGTATGCAACCTCGGAAAAGCCAAAAAAAAAAGAATCCCCAATGTAGAACAAGAGATACCAGTCTGACGCTGCAGTGCAAACCGTCCTTTCCTCGCAGCTGTTTATCATACCCCCCACCCCGACAGCAAATCCTGAGGTAAGCACTCTGCTCCGGCACACAGTTACTGAAAAACCAGGCATCCACTTCTGCTCTTTGAGTGCCAGCAAAGGAAAAGGGAGGGAAAAACAATGCCGAAATTCCCGGCAGCTTTTATGTTAACAGTCCTCCATGCTGATTGTGATGGCTGTCTGAGCAAACAAAAGCAAGAGGTTCCAAACAAGCAACGTCTGACTGGAAGTGGTAGCCTCATCCATGGTCCGTTTACAGGGGATGAACAAACACACGCCCACCCACAGCGTCTTGGGCAGGAAGAGTCCTAAAGACAGATGAGCATAGGGAGGGGAACATCCAGAGGTGATGGAAAATGTCACCGAGATCTCTTCACTGTGTAGCTTCTAATGAGGTTCAGAGACAGCCGGCTCACTTCCAGTGTGTGTGCGTATGTGTGTGAGTGCGCAAGTGTGCAAAGTGAGAGAGTGTGTATGCCTGAATGTGTATGTATGAGAGAGAGAGAGAGACAGAGAGAGAGAGAGAGAGGGAGAGGGGGAGGCAGCAAGTAAACTGCCATTCCTCTCTGCTGTAGTGGCAGTAGTGATGATGCAGCGCTGCCACTGCTGCTTCCCTCTCCTCCCCCTGCTCACTTGCTCACTCATGCTCGCTCGCTCACTCTCTCTCTCTCTCTCTCTCTCTCTTTCTCTCTGTCTCTCTCTCTCTGTCTCTCTCTCTCTGTCTCTTTCTCTCTAACACACACACACACTGGTGTTCCCTCCCCTTCACCCCTCCTTTCTTACACATGATTTTTTTTCCTCCCTTCCTTTTCTTCCCACTCCCTCTTGTCCAGCCTTTGCCCCCTTTATTTTTTCATACACTCATTCTGACTCTCCTTCTCTTCCTACCTCTGCCATCTCTTTTGGACACCATTTTTCCTTTTTTTCCTTCCTCCCTTTTCCCCACTGTTACTGTTTTCTACTGTACAGCACCTTTACTGTAGGAAAACCATCTTAGATGATAACAATATCCCAGTTAGGATGGATATGTGTGATTTGGATTTTTCAGTATATAATCAGAGCACACTTTAGCAGCGTTTTAGCCTAAGACTGTTTTTTACCTTCAAATAACTATAAATCAGTTCTTACCAAAACCCCCTTAAAAAAACAAAAAAATAACAGTAAATCATCATCAGTTAGAACAATCCTCTGTGATTCTGCCATGTCTGTTATTTTACAGTAAAAAGTTAAAGCTGTAGCTGCAAGTAGGTGCATCACAGTTTTCACGACTTTTTGGTATTTGAACCATTTTGTAAATTTTTTGCACACTATCTGTAAAACAAGAAAACACACAGGGTGTTTGTATCCCCCGCCCCCCACACCCCACACACCCCACACACACACACACACCTCCAACCCCTCACTGCAGGTTCACTGTCCTACCAGTAGGAGTCATTAATGCAGCAACAACATGATCCCGCACTGCCTCCCCAACTACGGATCTATGCAGCAAGGACTGAAAAATCAGTTCACTTCAGTGATTGAAAAGACCGATTAAGTAATTAATTCAATTATTTCCTTGAAACATATTTAAACCATTATTCAAGAGGAAGTGGGTCATGTTAAAATTAAATTATTATGGCTGCCATTTCTATTTTAATCTTGATGTAGTCTTTTTTATGTTTCTGTGGAGTTTAATGTAAATATGAAGGGCTTTTTTCTTTTCTGTGTCTAATTTTAGTAGTGTATGAGGACATGGCAAAGAGGCACGTGATAAAACATTTTGATTTGTATACAGAGAATGTATTCTGTGAACTGCTGCTTTTAATATATGTATTTGTTTACGTAACTTCTTTTTACTGACTTGTGCAGTATGCAGTTGAATGTTTGTATCTATCTATCTTTTCTGTTTCAATCTTTTAAAGATTGTTCCTGGAATTGTGTATGAGTACCTTGAGAGCACTGAATACAGAGTCAAATTCCTTCAACAAGGCTGATCCTGATAGATGTTTAAGAGAGCAATTTCAGTTTAAATTGAACATTTTCTTTGCAGGAAGTAACAAATTGATTTATTACAGATTCATTATACCTAGATGTAGTAAGCATTGTTAAATTTTGTGAATGTACAGATTATAAGAGCTATTCAAAATGGTCTGACTTCACATCTCAACCTTCCCTTTCCATTATGCCTGGATTCCCCCTCACTGTTACTGTGCATTTCCTCCATGTCTCTGCAACCCTCCATCCGTATCTCCATGATCTCTCTTACTGCTCCACGAAGGAAGCCCCTCCTCCTCCCTGTCTGATAGCCAATAAGCCGCAAGCAGGTTTTCATCTCCACAGAGACTGTTCACGCCCACCCACGTGCACACACACCCTCCTCTGCAGGCTTCCCCACACATATGAAGTGTACCCGTGCAAATGCAATGACATGGTAACACACACGTGTTCAGAGACACAAGAGGGGATTTACACACACATCTATAATCTTTTGATTAGGAGAGAGGTATTCCTGCAGCATCCGCTACAACGAGAGATGGATGAAAGATGTAAGGAAAGTAAAGGCTGGCAAGAGAGGATCAAACCCACAGACAATGAAGGCGTGAGAGAGAGGACAACAAGGCAAAAAAACACTGATACCAATTTCTTTTGTGGTCATCTGATTTGCAGCTATTCACACACACACCCTCACCAACATACACACACACACACACAATCACACTCACACATGCACACATAGAGACAGCTCACCTGCTGCTTAATAAAATGCAGCAAGATCAGCCAGAAGCCTCCTGCAGTTACTGTCCAGGTGTAACAGACCATCCCTGCAAGGCCAAGACCGTGATAATGGATAAAATGTATTAAAGGATCAGTTCTAAGACACACTCTATTTTTCCTTGGAATTATATTTTAGAACTCAAAGGAAAGCTTTTTTCCAAAATCATTGACCAACTCTATACAATCCTTAGATCTCACTGTGAGTGGTTGTCATTAGAAATCTTACTAAGGAGATTTGTGCCCAGCCAAACAAAAAAAAATTAAATTTATTCCCACTTCCATGTGAAGAAGGTGCTGCTGACAGGTCATTAATGTCAATAATCAAGTCAGGACCTATACAGTTTCCAAAGTGAAATGACGCTGCTAAGTTTTTAATAAAAGTATTTTTTTCAGTGTTTTGAGCACCACAGACACTATTCCATTCACCCCCACTGTGCTGTTATTGAGGCAGAAATATCTGAAAGTCAAATCTTAACAGTAAGGGACCTAAAAACAAGATCAGAATGTAAGGGTTGCATTTTACGTAATTCATGTTTGCTTAGCCATAACATGACTTTTAGAAAAAGTAAAAGCCGTGCTTAAGACAAGTAAGACATTGTTTGACATTTAGTTAAACAGGCCCTTGAGCTAATGCTGATTATTGCACAAATGACCAAAGACTTAAAGACAGTATATATAGGCACATGTATCTGTAATGTATATATATAGCATGCTTGGTGGTAAATATGGAATTAAGTGCACAAAAAACAAATTTCAACTTAGTGCCCAAACAATATAGTGGGTGACAATATGGGAGTGACCTGCATACCTTAATTTTAACATTAAACATTTATATATTTTTTTTGTTTGTTTTATTTTATTTGTCTCTCTCCTATTCTGTAGAGTCTCTTATCCCCTCAAGTAATGCCAAAGCTTGTTTTTTTCTTCTCAGAACATAAAAATAAAAAGCCAAAACAACAAATAGAGCTCTGGGTTCTATAATTGCATGCGTCATAACCCCACTTCGTTGTCTGCTGATTTGCCACATCAAACCAAAGCATCTCCTGTGATATTTGGTTCAGAGGGAACCAGAGGGGTCACTGCAGGAACATCTTTCCCTTCCAGGCCAACTGTCGATGGGGAACACAGACGCCATTCAGACACTGTTTGTTTTTTGTTACCATATGGCAAGCAATGAGGTGGGTAGGAGGGCCATTAGTAGCCTTGTTTACATGTCTGTTTTTTGCTTTTATTTTCCAGGTCAAGGGTCAGAGGTACCACATCTGCCTGAGTTATGAGGCCAAACGTTGAGAAGGCTCAACAAACAGTCAATTGTCTGACATCTTGTAAGACATGTTAACATGAATGGAGGCATCAGCACCTCCATCAAGTTACCTAGTCAATGCTTTGAATAAACAGCAGACAGGCTGGCGAGGAAAACCACCTTGTGACCAAATGTTTGCAGAGAAGAACTTGTGATGCCGTAGTTCGAGTCCCAGCAGGCAAGATGAGAAATCACAACAGTTGTGCCAAAGCCCTTAAGCAAAGTCTGTTACTGAATAGTCTAAAGACCTGAATGTCTGCAGCAAAGAGCTTAAAGGGTCTTACTGAGGGAGCCTTCTTTTAACAGGATCTTTGTTGTTGAAGGTTAAATTTTAAGATTAGATTTCATAAGAACGCTATAAGACATTAAAAAATCTACAATCACAAATGAAATTTGTTACATTTCTAGGAGGTCAGGAGGCTCTGTCACTGTTATATTAACCAATTAATATAGAAAAAAATTACATAAAATGCTACGTAACATTACAACCACTTTGATCACATTTTCATTCATGTATTAGAAGAAAGGGGTAATATTGTTGTCAAAGTGGCATCCATTTATTTCAAGGCTAAGCACCAAGCACATAATATGCACATGAGTATATTAGGTTTCATTGGACATAATGTTTTGGATCCAAATAATGGAATGTTTTCTTGCAAAAACTTAAATTTATTAAGCATTAAATTCTATTTAAGTTTATAAAATCTACATCTTATGCAATTTTCGCAACAACGGCGTAAAAACCCACAATCCTTACATCAATGCAAAGCAAGACAGGAAAATAAATGACAACATTTATTTAACCACATTTAAAACAAACAAGCTGTCAGTGCCGGGACGCAGCAGCTGACCGGACTGATTTAGTGCTACGTCACAGCACCAATTCAGCTTTATATCGACACAGACAAAAAACCGAAACAACCAAGGATTCCCATGTATTACATTTGTTCTTAGACCCATTATGCATCTAGAAATAAATAATAGAACTGCTGATTGACAAACATCTTCACTAGAGAGGAATTTTTTGTTCATGATCAGTTATTTTACCTCTTAGCTCGTGTCGTGAATCTAATGTTTTCTGGGAGGGGAATAGATTCTCTGTTCCTTCAGCAATAAAGACATTTGTGTTAGTTTAATCTTATTTCTGCTTAGTCAAATGTCAGACTAAAAATCCGGGTGCAATGAGAAAAAATAAAGTCTGGTGGGAGATATATTTGCATAACTTGGACTAAATCAAAAATAGCCAGTCTAATTTATCATTTCAATATTATAAATATTATAAAGCATCCTAATTTCAAACCAGGTGGATAAATAAAGTACTTAGGAACACAGACTCCAAGCAGGTAGGTTGAAAAATAAAATCAAGGCTTAAAAAAAAAAGGTAAAAGCCAGACAAAACTAGCAGGTAACAAAACAAAAGACACAAACTGAGGCATGTGCAAAGAACTAAGGAGAAACAAAAACCACGAACAAACTGATAAAGCGCAGAGAACAGAGTTAGGAGAACTGAGAAGTCACACCGCCAGCAAACACAGCACGGAGGAACAGACAGACAAACAACAACTAAAAGAGGGAGAAAGACAGACTTAAATACAATAAAAACAAATGAGAAACAGGTGAAAGTTATTATCAATCAAAAAACTGAGCAAAAGCAAATAAACACATGAAGGGGAAAAAAAACATGACACAGAAGAATAAAACTTTCAAACCAGAAGAGGACACAAACTACCCAAAATGCAAACCATGATATAATCAGTAGACAAATAATAAGACTCATGTCCTTCAATTGTTTTAAACTATGTCTTTTTCAGTTCATATGAACACATGGAAACTTATGAATAAATCTTGTCGAGTTCTAAGTCCCTCAAGAGAAAGGACTGTTATTTTTATGATCCATCAAAAACCCCCTTTAACTCAAGCTCTGCCAAAATAAAATCATCTAAGTCACACCCTATACACTGATTCCTGTAGAACAGAAGTTAAACTACAGATCATTGTGTCTGAGGAGTCCCCTGAGATTATTAGCCAATCAGAGTGAATATTTTTAGTGATTATCATTTAGTAGTAGAAAACAGAGAGACGGCTGAATTGTTTTCTTGTGCCTGAGACTTGTGAGTGACAGCAGCAAAGTTAAAGCATCTCTCTTGCTTTTGCATTGATTCTTTAAAAATATCAGTTGCCTTTCATCACATATGGTCTGAAAGCACAACTGACGACTGTGTGAACATTCAGAGCAATAACAGCAAAACATACTGATTATTGGTTGATTTCATTCTTCAGTGTTCGTGACCCAACAGGATCATATATTATTTATGTACTCATGAATAATTCATGCATTCATTAAGTCACTCTCGGGTATCTTTGCCCCATTTTCTATCAGCTCCTGTATTATTTTGAGAGAGAGAGGAAGAAACACTGTGACCTGCAAGAGCTGCTGTCCAAATTGAATTAACCTCAAGCACATGGTTCATTAAGAGGGGCCTGCCTGGTGCCACAGGCAATTAGCTTTTACAGGGTGAGTCTGCACGGCCAATATTGTGCCCTCGTTGTCACAGAGACGCACCACATAATAACAGGAGGATGCAGCCTATTAGTGTCAGAACACAGAGAAAATACAACAAAATTGAAAAATGGTGCTGCAGCAGAAACAGGGACCCAAAATAACAGTCTTTTTTACCAAATCTCTTATTGTATCATGCCAGTGTTCTGTATTTTTTTTTTTTTGTCTTGACCCATACAATTTTCATTCTCCGAGGCACCACACATGATCAAAAAGTTACAATCCAAATTGTTTGCTAAGTGTCCAAATTATTAACTAGTCAGTATACACTTATATTCTTCAGCTTTGCCATCTCACAGGAAACCTATGAAGATTTTAAAGAATAAAATGCACTGCTGTAGAACAAACAATCCAACAGTAAAAAAAAAAAAAAAAACATTAAAATTTACTGATAAACAGTTACCATTGCAGATGAAAATCTATCTGACTGACTCAAACAGAAATGTTCGCAGACGGTTCATTTATTAAAGGTAAAGGTTTACACATGTTGCATTTTAACACTGTCAACCTCCTCCCTTCCTCTCTGACCGGAGTTTCCCCGAAAGTCAGAGACAAGCTACAAAATGAAACACACTCTTACCTTGAATAAAATTACAAACTTCTCTGAGCCTGAACATTGTTGGAAACATTTAAGATGACGCAAGTACACGACTCAATTAAATAATCAGTCAGAGTCAATTTGAGACATTTTAATGTGGGAATGTTAAAAAGTGCATTTAAATAAAGGACCCGAATAAGTCTTCACAACTGCCTCTTTCTCATGTCTTTTTTAATCCTGCAATTAACACAATTACTTCTTACGGCCTGTGGTTTGTCTGTGTAGCACAACAAAACAATGAGGCACATCACCACTGATTTTAAACACAAAACAGAACATGAAGCAGCATTAAACTAATTTTCTCCAGTATTCCAGGAAGTATTATTATAAATTTTCAAGCAGCCTTGTAGCTCTCTGAACAGAAAATCAGGCCAATTTCATTCTGTAAAAAAACCTAACAAATGATAACGTGTTGAAAATCTAATTTGTTTGCAAATTAGACACCAGAAAAACCAAGAGCCAGAACCTCATGGCTCATTAGTAAACTTATACTGACCAGCTTCACAGGATGATGTGTCTGAAATGAGATGACAGACGTACATTTAGCTACTTAAAGAAAAAAAAATGGGCAGGATCAACGGAACAGGGGGAGGTGAGGACTGAAATATTTGCTGAACTTATCCGTAATTCAATTTATTGTTCTGGAGAGCATTTCAAACAAATTGAAAGATAAAGTCTGCAACAGACAAAGACATTCAACAGAACAAAAACAAAAGAGAAAGTCGGAGTCTCCTGCAAAGATACTAAGTGGGTGAGGTGTATTTGAATCAAAAATTGTAACACTTTTCAGTCACAACATAACAAATCTTAACATAAATACACACTGCTAGAATCACACTTCCCAAAGATCTCATCATGTTTTCAAATTTTTCTCAGTGTTAAGGTAATCCAGTTGTCTCTACACCCAATTGCATATTGCAGGGTCGTCACCCGCCCCCCCACCCAAAAGAAAATATTAATCGTAATTATAAAAAAGCTAAATCAAACTCCTACACAATGCACTTAATTCATGCTTAATGCAACTCATGACATGTTTTTGTATTAGCTTAGTTAACTGTCAATAGAGCATGCAATAAGTGAAGCTGCACCCTCTGCTGGTCCACAAGAAAACTAATTTAAACTGTCTTTCCATTATAAACAGTAAAACAGGTCATTCCAGTTAAAATATTTGTTTTTTTCCTCATTAGAACAAAAGTTTTAATTTCAAATAAAAATTAAAAAATTTAATTGAAAAAAAATCAGAAAAACCTTGTTACACTGCAAAAAGGCTACTTTTAGCGGCACTAATTTTTTAAAAATGTAGAAATGTTTCTGGAGCATAAACATAAGTAAAAAGCTGCAGAATGTAACTTATAGTCATGTAAGATAAAAATCCATTGGAAAACTGGAAAACTGATCTTTATATTTGCTAATGTAACATAAACTTTTTGGCTTGTATCTTGCATTGGCTGGCACTGTGAATTGCTTTGCTAATGCAAACTCTCACTCTCTGGGCTGAAATGTCCACTCTGGGCTAAAGGTTTCAGGTTCCCTTGCCTGTGATTAGTGTTTGAATTTGTGACAATCCAGCTTGCTCTGAGTATGTTTGAATCTCCTAGTTAAGGAAAATTAACAGGCATCTCCCACTTCAGCAGAGGAATCTGAAAAACCTCACCAGTGACACACTAGATTTAGTAAATAGTATATTTTAAGCTTTATATTTGGATTATTGTTAGATTGATGTTTCCTGTATGCTTTATTGACAAGAAGTGAATCATAATACATTTTTAAATACTACCAAAATGAGTGGGTTCATCCTGTTTAGAGTGTGGCTGTGACCTTCCACACCAATACTTTCCTTCTCATTACCATAAGCTGGAGTGAATTCACTGAGGCAGGCGGCCAGAGTCACTGCTTTGCTACTGTAATGACTCTGCCAGCACATTAGTGATGCTCTCTTACTGAATACACAGAGGGAGGTACTCATACAGACACACTATAGCCAATCATTACCAGCTATTGTTTCATTTTTCCCTCAGTTGCTTGGTTGTGTCTCTGAATGAGACTTTATTCACTCCTGGCCTTTGCTCCCTGGGAGTTGTGCTCTTACCCAGTAAAACTTAAAGTAGTGTGCGAGCTGAATTATGTTTTTCTTTTCTTTTTTTTTGTTATTATTTCCCCAGAGCAGTTTATTCAAGGACAGAGAGGTTCCATAAAACTGGATGGTGCAACACAGCT
The DNA here is from genome assembly GCA_029814765.1 of Acanthurus leucopareius. Classification (NCBI taxonomy): domain Eukaryota; kingdom Metazoa; phylum Chordata; class Actinopteri; order Acanthuriformes; family Acanthuridae; genus Acanthurus; species Acanthurus leucopareius. The sequence goes on from JAQMCX010000047.1 coordinate 8,432,506, forward strand.
AATAAGCCAAGATAGCTTTTTTTATTTTATCTGTTACCTTGAGAGTCAGATTGTAAAATGGCCTGATACTGTTTAACAGTGCACTGGATCAAAGTTCAACAGAGTTCAATTTGACATTAAAAATTAGATTAATCCAGTAATCATTGCAATTCCATTGGATCGATTTGTTTTAAATGCTGGGCCTTGAGTGTCCCCTGCACACACCAGCTCTGTTGACATGAGGGCATATTTCTGAGATTTCCTGGGCTTCCTCCATCTGTGATCAATGCTGCCTAATTTTTGCATGAACTGATGAATAGGGTAAAAGGTCAGAAGTTTGACTGAGGTTTATGTAAGCCAACAGCCAAACATTATGTAGGGTTTAGGTGTCTTAAAAAGAAGAAGAAAAAAAAACACTTAAGGATGATATAGTAAAATCACTTCATGTGTAAGAATCTCAACCCTGTAAGCCTAGAAAATACTTTCTTTGATATAAATAAACAAATAACAAATCATTAAGCAACAAACTACTCATTTCTGATTCTGCGATCTTCCCTTAAACTAAACTTTAACTACTAACCCCAAAACTGATCGATTAATATTAAAATCAAAAACAACTTTGCCGATTGCTTTATATTTCTGAGCATTTTTAAGCAGCACTGCAGTGCACTGTTGGTCTAATTTTACTTGTGAACTTCTTAAACAACAATTCATCAAAGAACAACAATTGATGAAATAATCATTGCCATGCCCTAAATAGATAAACCAAGATTGTTGGGTTAATTCCCTGTGAGTCAATTTATATGAAAGTATTTGATTTAATCATGAATACATTTAGTGTCTGTGGCAGTAAGCTCCTCACCCAACCATCAAAATAACTTAATAATCATAATTACATTCTGTTGTTTCAATGAAGGTTGTAGATTAGTTGATTCCCTGAGGGTTAAACACATTTTTCCAAAAGGCGCTTCAGGTAATGGCTCCCTGGAAAGATTCCCAAAATCAGATGCACAAGGGCCCCCACTTACAGCACACAACAACGGAAACACACCAAAACACATACACACAGCTGGCAGACGGCTGCTAATTTTAGTTTTTAATTACATTCACTACCCCTTGAATTCATCTCAGGGTTGTGATTAAGGACAAAGCTGAGCGATGCTAATAGGAGCAGGGAAAAAGTGCCGCTGGATTTCACTGTTCGACGGAGCTTCACGGCTTAGTGCGCTGATGGATAGCAGATCAGAAGCACCTCACCCATTTCTGCACACATGAGTGATTTTCTCAATTAGCACGGCTGAAGTGTGCAGCGAGGGGAGGGGAGGAGTGTGTGTGTTTGTGAGTGTGTGTTTATGTTGATGGTTGCAGGTCTGGATGCATATACAGGGCTTGTTTTTGTGACTTTTTTAGCATGCATGCAGTGATCACGTGTGTTGCCATGTGTTCATACTGTGCCCATGTATGTACAGTATGTTAGCATGCAAGACTTCACATGTGTGCTTCTGAATCTGTGCACATTGTTAGAGCTTTGGTCAAGTGGTCAAAATGACTCAACAAAAGCTGCCAATTTGATTCAGTTTCAGAGGTTTTCATTTCAGAGTTTCCAACAGGATTAACTAAAGAACAATTTCACAGCTTTCACAAACTCTAATTAACGCATACAGCCAATTCAACCACATTTGCTAAGTTTGATTCTCGAAAAACTAAAAGGATTTAGATGTAATTAATATTACTGATGTGGGACTACAGACGGGTTCAATTGATTTTTTTAAACACATACAAAGAGTGATTTATAAGTTTGTGGTGCAAGGAAATGAGTCACTCAAATTCAGTTAAAGGCACGATAAGTAAAACTCTTTCAGTGATTATGCAGCAAATTTGAAGTTCGTAACTTGGTGGTATTTCTTCTGGCTAACTGAAAATTCTAAGTCAGCACTGTCTAAGAAAATGGACACCACCAGTTTTTGTGCAGGCATCTGGGAATGTAGACTTCTCCTTGCCATCACCCACCCGTTTCACCTGATTTGGCACCCTCAAACTACTACCTCTTCCCCAAGATAAGGAAGAACCTCACAAGGCCGCCCTATGGTAAACCAGCCCAGATAACATCAATTTTACCTCACAAAATATAACCAAAAACTGCCCAAATAGATGGAAAACCGTCAAAGGAAATGACATGAGGGACAAGAAAAGGGCAGGAAATTGGAAAATGCAGTGATGGGAAGAAGGATATGCCCCCTTTAAAATGCCAATGAGCAACTCTCACCTATTTATTGTTGCTACAGTAAATAGGAAGTAAAACAGGCAAAAGGAAAGAGAGGGGAGGTCAGGTGAAATATACCATCAACTGCTAAGCCAATAAGTTTTCTGTTGAATTGAAACACTGTATGAAGTGTGGAGAGCTGCAGGACAGACAAAACGATGATCAGAACCTACAGATAAGACTCCAATTAAATAATTGCTTTTTTACCTGTATAAACAGGTATTGTTTAACCTGGACTTAACCACAGAGCAACATATTTTATTGTGTGGGCTCAAGGTTATCATATTTAACTGTGTGTGATCGGCACATAATGTTATCTTTCTCATTTACACAGTGAAAATATGATAAAAGTCTCATTTCGCTGCAATTGCATTATCTTAGAGGGAATAAATGTATATTATAAAAAAAATAACTTCATGTTTTTAAACACAAGTACATCCTATTTATCTTAGATATTACAATTCGTCTTATTTAAATTCGTAATACGCTTTTTTTTTTCTCTGCCCATTACGGTCGAGATATTTTTATTTTTGTTTTTTCTTGGGAGGTTTAGTTTGTTTTTTCTGCTGTGTCTTGACCATTTATTTCAAGGGGAGCAGATTTGAAAACAAAGGCTACAAGAAAACACAAAACTGAGGGTCGCCACACAAATAATCGACAAAAGTATGCTGAAAATCAACCCGAGACCCTGAGAGCAGCGTGACAAGCCAAGAAACACAGGTAACCTCACGTGAGGCCTCAAACTGCATCAGGTGATCACAATCAGTGTCCAACGCAGTTAGCTTGGCAGCTACACAACAAGCATTCTAGCGTTAGCATTGTTATTTGTCACATATAAACGACACAGCAACAGCCCAAATTATATCCATAACATGATTAACACTTACCCTCAGAAGTGAGTTTATGTGCATGAAGGCTTCTCTGCGGCAAAGTTAATTAGGTCATAAAATCCACTTTTTAAAATTGGCGTCTGTTATATAATGTTACCGAGTTCGTCTTCCGCTTTTTTTCTTGGTGATGCTACACTCGTGTTTTTCTATTCTACGTGAACTTCACGTTTCTTGTTTCGTTTTTGATGTTTTCTTTAACAACAATGATAACAACAGCGACATCAGCAACGACTAAGATACCACCTCTGACCCGCCATGACAACTGTGTCACCTGGATGACCTTTGACCTTTAGCTAACTGGCAAAAATTCAAATCAGTGAGCAAACTTTCACCAGTCAAGGCGCTTCGACTGGTTTGTTATTTCAATCTGTGTTAGGATTCATCTAATCAAATTCCAGGGCATGTACTAAATTTAATGAAACCATGTTTTTAATGGGCACGTATTTTAGCCCAGTAAGTGTGGAACTTTGATTGGAGAAATTATCCTGCATTTTTTAAGGAGTTGATGCTTTTTTGGTCATTCAGAAGAAACCTGGCTAATACAAATAAGTTTTTAACTTTAATATTCATTTTTCACAACTTACAGCAACTTGCACACTTGCACTGCATGCTAAAGTATCTACTGAAACGTTCAATAAAAACTTTTTTATATATTTTTTTAAATGATGTACAACTTAAACTTTAAGTTAATTTTAAATTACATCAGTTTTGAGCCAGAGGTGACGTTTGGCCTCAGACTGAACTCGTGTCCCAGAAACGCTGAAAGGAACAAACTGCTTTAGGCCTGTTTTAACTCAATCCATTAAATCTCTGAGTAAACAAAGCTATAGAGACATGATTCATAGAGTGCTCACTGACTAGACCTGTACATCATGCTCCAAGTCATGTATCAGGTCCCACTCTTTAAATATATTTAATCCAATTGATATATATTATTTCCATTCCAGATAACGTTTAATACTGAGGGACTTGCGAATTGTTGTGTTTCTATTGTAACAGATAATCCACAAGAATTACTGCTACCTCCTGTTTCACCCCAAGTCAACTTTTTTGGAGCAGACAAAAAAAAATGCATGAAAACAAATGTGGGCTTTCCAGAAAATTCTCTCCCCTAATATTTTCACTAAACCACTACTGCTTATACTGATACAATGTTGGTCTTGATACTGGGGGTGATGTGTATCTGCCTCCAGTGAGTTGACTGAGGGGGGAAATTATATTTTTTTCTTCAGAGGCCATATGAGGGTAAGTGGCTGGTAAGTTTCCATCAGTACTATCAATAATATCACATTTCATCAGCTATGAAAATAGTGGAGGTTTTAGGGGCATGCCAAACAGGAACACAAGAAAGACAAAAAAAGAAAAAAAGATATTCTCAGAATGCAGCTAGAAACATATTTAAGGTCAAGAAAAGGGTCAGCATAAAGGGACCGTTTGACAATTTGTAAAAATGAATCACTTTTTTTTTTAAAAAGAGAAACAGTTGGTGTGGCTCTTTCCCAAGCTCATGAATTAACGTGCTTTATTAAGTTTGTTTGATTCAAATAAAAAAAATAAAGTGTAAAGACAACAACAGCATACGGAGTGTTGGCTAAGCTAACCATCACCACACTGTAGATTTATATTTAACAGCTACAACAGCGGTGTGAGAGTGGTATTGATCTCATCATCTAACTTAAAAGAACATAAACAAGTGCTTTTGCTCAAATTTCAAACTTTTTCGTTAACATTGCATCAGTACATCACAACTTTGAACAGCATATCTTAGCATACAGAGAAAGACACTGCAGCTCTGTTTCGTTATGCAACTTGTCTCATGCACAATCTATTTTGATCATTAGGTTGCAGCTGTATCCACTGGCTGCACATCAACTCATGTTTCATTCACTCTATGCACATGTAACTGCTGCCTAAAGTGCAATTTTATGCTTCCACTTTAAGGTTCAGTCGCTGCCAAAGTGCGGGTGACCTACATTAGATTCTGTGCCTTAATGTATGCAGACAGAGAATTCTTTCTGCTGCACTGCTGTGCTTTTTTCATTATGCTTCATTTGTAGATATTTGCTAATACTAGTGTACTATAGGTCAATACCTTTTAGTCAAATGGGAAAAAATACAATATGTCAGGGCAACAGGGATCTGTCTTTTAACTCATATACAAACAAACTTAAGTTAGACATATTTACAGTTAACAGACTGGAAATATTAAACATCTGGTGGCTGTTTTCACACAGACATGTGCCACCTTTTGGAAAGGGAGCAGCAATTTCAATCTGTATGTGGTTTTCAGTTGATCCAAACTAATTAACAAGTTTAATCCGAGGAGTGATGGTGTAATAAACAAAATGTTTTGTGGCTTTTTGAAAATCTTGACTTTTTTGGAGAAATACTCCAGAGTTTCATATTTTCAGGTCTCAAAAACCACTAATATGAGACCAGTTGAGAGGGAAAAATCACTGCTGTAACTGCCCAAATTTCACTGAAGTTGTGATTCATTTCTGGATTCCCTTCAGGTTCAGAACCCAGACAGGTTTGGAACTTTTGCACCAGGGTCTTTATTATTGTCAGTCATCTGTATTTTGAAAACTTAAACCTTTAACGTTTAATACAGGCAGATTTTTAAAGTTTTACCTGTTTTAGGTGGTGCTAGTTCTAGTTCATATGTAGTAATTCAGTTCAGTCAAGTTGTTCCTAACCTGGAGTCAGGTCCCTCTCTCCATCACTTACTCAAGTAGAAAGACTAAGGAGTATTAAGAAGTAAAGTCCTATTACAACTATAAATACTGCATTTAAAATAGTACGCATAAGAAAATATGTGAGTACAATCATTAAAATGTACTTAAAGTTAAAAGATAAAATCTTTTAATGCAGAAAAGTGACACATATGACTGTAATGTTATTATACATGATATTATTAGATTTTTATGACTTGTGCATTGATTTGAAAGCAGGATGCTTTTTACATGAAAAGTTAATTTAATAGTTTTCCAAATAGTTGCCAATTGTTTTTGTTAATAGACTAGCTGATTAACTATTCCCTTTGGCTGTACTTCTATAAACTGTTGAGTATTTTTTATTTATATGAAAAGATACTTGATGAGCTCTTTAAATGTTTTGTATGTCGAAATCTTTATGTACACCGTAACTAGTAGCTAATGCTTTTAGATAACTATAATGAAGTAAAATGTTCAATATTTCCCTCTAAAATGTTGTGAAGTAGAACTAGAGGGTAAAAAAGAAAAGAAAGTGAAAAGAAAACACAGAAACAAAGTGCAAATACTCCAAGTTTATGCTGAAGTACATTAGTTGTGTAAAAGTTGGTTATATTTAATTACTGCACAAAGTTGTCAGGGTCAAACATTCCAACAGTAGCACCCTACAGACCACAGACAAACTGTTTAACTCTTGTGGCTCATGTGATTTATATGATTGTTCAGACAATATACACTTTTATTGTCGATCCACTGACTGATCTATCTATCCAACCATTTAATCGACCAAATGCACTGTATCCATCCTTTGTCCATCTGCAAATTCATCCATCCATTAAGCCATCTGCCAACATGCATCAGATCAACCATCCACCTCAACTTCCATTAGATAATTCATCCGCAAAGGTTTTCACCTCACATACATCCATCTACGGCCTGCAGGTTAACAGTGTCAGTGTATAGAAATAGAAACACAGTGCTAAATGATTTATATTTAGCTGAACAAGATCTCTGAAAACATACTCACTGACTGATATACATGGAAAGAAAACACACACAAGTCACACATTCCTAAAATATGTATCTTCAGGGAGAATATAGGCAAATCTAATTTACTGGAAACAAACGCGGTACAGTAATCTCTCATTCCGGGCCATTTCTAAAATAAGATTAAATCAAAAAGACACACGCTAACAGATTATCTGCCAGAGGGTCCTGTTCAAACACCAGTGAACAAAGGCAGTAATAAGGGGTCAGTGGATGAGTAATTGGAGGAAACAGGGATGTCTGCCACTAAAAAAAAAGTCGTCTGGAGCTATTTCAGGCCAGGAGTTGTTTAACAAAGAGCCCTTATTTCGTTCAAATGGACCACTTATAAAAACAATGGCTGAGGCCTAGAGTCGGAGTTAGGCAAGTGACAGGTTGAAGGGCTGGTAAATGTCAAATAGGCCACCTGAAGAATAGCTTGGGGTTTTAACAGCTAATATAACTTCAACTATTATTATACAGGATCTGACAGAGAAAGTGTTGGACCGTGCAAAGGTTGAAGGGTGGAGATATTTGTTAAAAGCTGAACTACAATTTTATGTGATATATGTTTATTTTAGTGGCATAAATCAAAAATGGAGCCCCAGACAGGGCGATCCTACACTGACCAGCTGCATGTTAGAATAAGTTCTAAAAATATAACTAAGTTTTTAAGGGTCCTTGCAACAGTACTGACCATACTACTGAACATCATTTACCTTTACATTTCAAAATTACAACATATATTACATTTACTAAAGTACTTTAAGCTAACATCAGTAGCATGTCCACAGTGACATGCTGAGGTCTAGCAGCTGCCTTATTGTATTTCCATCTTACTGTAGCTGTGTATTAACATTTACCAGTTAGCACTACACAAGGTGTAGTCTGCTAAGGTTGATGAAAATTTTGATTATTTTTACAGGTGTTTTTTAATAAACCAAGTACACTTTTGACATCTAGTTAATCAAAAAATACTGGTGCCAAATGAGAGTTGTATCTTTGAGGAAGCATGAATATCTGAATATATATAACTGAACCAAATGGCAAAAAGCCATATTTTTCTAACAAACACTGCCATGTCAGTGTTGGTTGTGAATTTCTCTTGGAGATCAATAAAGTGTCTATCTATTTATGTATTTATCATATCAGAGTTGCAGTTAGAGGACTGAGAGGTAATGAGCAGATTTAGTCATTTGTATTCTCTCAATGAGTAGATTTTGTTTGAAAATGTGAAAACAGTGTCTCACTTTTTAGCACAATTAGATAATCTTGTGAAGAACTGTAACACAAGACTGGTGTGTTTCATATACAGCAGGGAATATGGCTCATGTTTGACCTCCTTCCTGCTATCACACTGAAACCAAATCATAAAATGATAAATAGAGTTTCTTATCTTTGACTGGAGTCATATATACTTATTTTGGACCATTAGTGTTTTCTCTTTTCTCAGCCAAAGCAGCTGCTCAATGTCTCTAAAGCAGACTTGGGGTCTGAAGCTGCAACTCCACTGTCATACCAGACACCCTTTAATGTAGTTCACTCCAATACTTACCTGCAAGAAACATGTGAACAGTGAGCACACGGCATTATGGGAGAGATGATGACACAAAGAAGAACCACAGAACAATGGAAAACCCAATATTTAACATGTAAAAGAAAAGTTTTTTCCCTTTTTTCAGAATGAGTAAAATCAGAAGATCAATATCCGCTCTGATGTCTGTGCAGTAAATTTGAAGCTACTGTCAGCATCTGTTTGCTTAACATAAAGACTCGACCAAGAGGGAAAAAATTAGCCTGGCTCAATCAATAGTTCAAGATATCTGACCACAAGCAACTCTAAAGAAACTGTGGAGAACTTTATATATCTCATATTATGTGCTGAATTAGGGCAAAGCTAGCTAAGTCTATAGCTATAGCGTCCTGTTAGATTAAAGATGTTAAAATGGTTTCAGTCTTCTTCCTGGTAAGAGGGAGAACAAAGAAAGAATTGTTAAATTTTTCCTTTAAGTTTGCCTGGTTACAACATAATAGAACAGTGACAAACACCTCTAGAGCACATTAATTAACACCTGATTGCCTAAAAGAAGTAGTAATTTCTTAACAAACACTATATCCATCTGTGCGGCACTGCTGTGCAGTGTCTCCAGCCACAGTGCAAGTTGCCAGATTCCCCCTGTGAGGACACATTTTAGCTTGAGCCAGGCAACGTCACTTTGATGGCTCTCACTCTGTACTGAGTTCCTGCACCCAACTTTTACGTAATAAAAGATATTTCCATTATATTGCTGCCACTAAACCCACAAACTGTTATTTTAATATCTGTTTCCTTGTGAATTAAATAACACAAAACAGAACGTAAGACCGCAATCTGGTTCTGAACAGTGAATCCACAGTTGTCAATGCCACGACTTGTATTTGAAGTAATGTTTTTTATTTTTTTCAATGTTGCCTTTTAATGATATGATGGATATGAACACATTCCCGGCAGGAGAGATCCTTTTTTGTCTGAGCATGTTAGGGGTGTTAGTGATGCCCTATAAAGGCAAAAAGCTGCTTAGAGGGAGTGGAAGTTAGAAAAATTGCTTCTCAGATATTTTTACTGGGTAGCCAAATGACAGATGTTCCTTGACAGATGATCTTAGAAAATGCAGTGATTTATTGACTCAGTGAGGTTTTTCCCCTTCTGACCGAACACAAGCTGACAAAAACTGACTCTTTTTTTATTTTCCACCCAGTTTGGTAAAGTTATTGCATTTTTTTTTTCTTTGTGAGGCAGCTGTAAGATAAGTACATTGTTAATGGGTCAGTAAGTGAGGGAGTCCCTGCTCTGTATTGTGGAAACACTCCTCTCACAGCTCTCCGTTAGCGCAGGCCTGCATGGATGCTATCCTGGCAGGTATAAAGCCACTGTACTGTCCATCTGGGCTGGGGTACTCCTCCCTTATTCTCCACACACAGCACCTGGGGATGACAGGGTGGGTGTTGTCAGGTGGGACCCCAAACCTCCAGTTGATGTACTGTCTGTAGGCGCAGTGACGCAGGGCAGCGGTCTGAGCTCGATCGCCCGGTGAGGACAGAGGGTCCCAGTACAGCAGTACGGCCTCCAGCAGAGAGCGACGCAACACAAGCTGCTCAAAGAGAGGAGACGAGGTGATGCAGGTGCCGTCACTGCGCCGGCAGCACAGCTCCTCCTGAGGGACAGAGGTGGGAGTGCAGCAGTTGCACTTACACCAGGCTGGACGACGAGGTTTGGGTTTCGGGTCGGGTTTATGGTCGAGAGAAGGCTGAGCATCTTGTATTAAAGAGAGAGCAGCTCTGAGGTGTCCTGTTTCCTCCTGTCAGGACAAAAGTACATGAAATCAATGACAACAGCCATAGTTTAATCTAAAATTCTGCACAAATTTCGAACAATCGATTCACCCTAAATTACATAACATATTTACTCAGTTGCCTCTGTTGACATTAACCACTCAAATATTTCTTTAGGTCTATTTCTTTGTCTAGGTTTACATGCATTATATGGTAACAATCTTGGAACTTTTTGCCTCAAGAACAAAATAATGGAGGTGACTCAAGTTCAAAGATAGTATGGTATTAAAAATTTAGACAACCGAAGAAATGTAACAATAGTTCAAACTTTAACAATCAAAAGTCTGCTCTTCAGTTAAAAGCTATTGACAAACTGCATAGGACTCATACAGCATTCTGCACACTTTAACATAAATGTTAAATAAATAATACTAATCATGCTAACAAGAGTAATAACAAAAAAAAGCAGCAATTACAATGTTTTAATGCATTGTCCTTTCTGTCATACAGGATGGTGTTGGTGAAAAAACCCTGGTAATACAAACAGCTGAGAAGTAGCTTATTTTACTTTTAATGTGCAGTCTAGATAAGGTTGATGTTGATTCCACAAAACCACAAAAATGTAAAGTTTCTGCAGATGTTTTGGAAGAACAGGTTGATTTTTGGTTTTAATTTCACTGTATTTTATGTGTAAAGAGGGACCATCTGGATGACCTCATGTATTGCTCTGCAGCAGGTTTACCTTGCGTGGCTGAACAGACATCGGCTCGATGTCTTGTAAACTTTTCTTTTGTGAGCTCTTCACCATTCGAATGTTGTTCTCATCAACGTAGGACACACAGAGGATACACTGCAACAGCCAGTCACATAAGGTCAAAATCTAGCTGACTACTGCGTTCTAAGAAGTTACTGGATTGTATTAAAGTTGTTTGTATTTAAGTGTCTGTTTGGAAAAGTCTAATAGTAGGTACACAGCCACAGTCCATTAAACATCACCCTGTCGGTCATATCAAACTTTTCATCACCTTCTGCTTGTCTTGGACTGATTCCACTTTCCTCTCAGAGTAGTTTTGTCCAACCTCTGCAGAGTAACAGCTGGTTCCAATCAGCCAGTCAATCAATAGGGTGGTCTGGAGGAAAAGACGCACATAGACGTTCAGCAGCAGTCAATAACTCACACTTCATCTACAGCACTCACACTCTATGACACTGGTGTGACAACGCACCTGTGGTTTGGCTTTATTTTATTGAAATAAATGGAAAAAAATCTAGGAGGAATTGCCAATTTCATCCTTTGCCCCTGTTCAGCGATGACGAAGAAAGTACTCTGATCCTTTACTTAAAAAAAAACAAAAACAGCATATCCTTGTATTTGCGACACTAAAAGCATTTGATCCATTCACATGAAATATGACCTTTGTTCAAACGTTTCAAACAATTTATCAAAAAACTAAGTTTCTATCAGTCAGCTAATTGATTAATCGACTGATTGTTTCAGCTGTATTCACATAAACTGCTGGACAGTTTCATTAATGACAAAAATATTTTATGAATTTCTCATGTTTTGTTTGCAAAAATCTTAATTTATAAAGTAAAAGGTAGCTAAGCTATCAAATACAGTGAAGTAAAATACTTCCCTCTTAGATCTACTGAGGTTGATGTAAAAAGTGGCATAAAAAGGACACATTTAATGAAAGTACATTTATCTCAGATTTTTACTTAAATAGTAAAGTATGTAACATCTTCCATTTAAAATTGCTAAAAACAATTTGTATATTTTTGAGTTGTGTACACTGTCACTGTTTCTAACAATGTTCACACAAAGAGAAACTATTAATGCCATTTAAGGTTTTGGTGCGTTTAATTTTGTTGCCCATTACTAACTTTTGTGGTAATACCAAATGATGCCTTAGGGAGTAAGGAAGGAAGTCAGAAAATGTGACTTAACCAAATATAAGTAAAATTTAAAAAAATAAGTGACAACCTCCATGGCTAAAAAAAAAAAAAATCATACTGAAGTTGACAAAAAGTGCAATTCTTTGTATGTCCACTTGAAGCTGGCTACAACAGTGGGTCATTTCCATAGAGCCCCATATTAAAGCACCCAGTTTTAAAGCAGAAATGTTTACAGCCTGGTGCAAAAAACATTTTCATTTCTATACTAAATTTTTCCATGATTGAAAGCTTGACTGTTTTGTGAGACATCAGCTGCTAGCTAGCTGTCTGCTGGGCGTCACACCATCATTGGCAGCAATGAGTATCTTTCTTAACTCCACCCTTTCATCCAAATATGGTCACTACTGGCACAAAAAATCCAAGATGGTGACAACCATAATGCCGAACTCAAGACTGCAAAGTCTGTACAGAAATTCATTCAGTTCATCTAGATACAGTCTCTCTGGACTCTAACACTGACCACCACTGTGTTCGGTACGAAGGAGGACAAATGCATGAATGGACACTTGTGTGGCAGCAATGAACACTGGGTGGTCTCTCACCAGAGCATAGTACGACAGGGTTGATCCAATGTAGATGATGAGCTGGATGAAGCTGAACTTTCCCGCCTGGAAAACAGATCAAACTGTCACATGTTTATTTTTCATTTTAGTTTACATTCTCCATCACATTTAGAGTCAAAGTTATAGAAATACAGAGCTCCTGTGTAAAAACAGGCCAATGTTCTACAGTTTATAATAGAGGATATTTTGCATCTGTAAGCAGCAAATTTACTAATCAAATATGGCAACATTTCCTCTAAATCACAACAAAAAATAGATGCCTGAACGAGGCAACATACATAGAATGCATGTAATTTTACACAGGTATACTGCAACCTCAGAAGCTCTCATCAGTTTACATCTTAAGCTTAAACATAGTGTGTAAAAATAAAATGGACAATCTCCTAAATAAAAAGAGAAAAAAACTAGTTAGTAGAACAGTTAAAGGGGGTGGTTAAAGAGAAGAGAAAAAGGGAAAGGGGGGGGTAAAAAAAACAAACCCACCTGTCCAAACACCATGACATCAAACCTGATCCCAAAGGCTTTGTACAGCATTCGCTCCTCCACTCCGTTCACTGTGTTATACTTTGCATACCTGGACAGATCAGAGTAGACATGACAAACAGCAAATATACTGCAGGTCAATGCGAGTATGAACGCCATTATTAACTGAATGTGAGAGTGAATGGATGATTGCTAGTGATCAATAGATTAGAAAAGTGCTAGATAAATGCAGTTCTTTGTCCATTTATGACACATCAAATATTACCTCTGCTGAAAGAGGCATTTAGATCTTTCACATAATTAAAAGTACTAACATGACATTGTTAAAATACTCCGTAACACGTAAAAGTTGTGCATTCAAACCTTACTGAAGTAAAAGTACTAAGTTTTATCATGAAAGTTTACTTGGAGAATCAGTATTTACTGTATTCAGAATGCTTCCTGTAATTTTTTCTATTTTATCTGATGTTTTTGGATTAGAATTACTGCTGAATTACTGTGTTTGTTCCATTTTACTGTTTCAGGTTAATTTTGCCGGCCTTTTGTATTATTTTCTGGTTGATACATTATAGTCTAAAATATATGTATCAATATAAGGTCAGCATGTTTGTAATGTTGCTGTCCCGTGAGAGCTACAAATCTTTAAAAAGTCAACTTTTCATGGCATAGAAAAACAGTTTTTTTTCAGCCTTGCAACATAGCATTTTACAGCTGATCCAAATGGATTTTTGTTTACTTTTTTTTTGTTTACTTGTCTAATAAGAAAGGAAAGTTTTCTCAACCCATAAAGGAAATACTTCACCTTTTAATACATTAGAAACATTCCTGTTGAAAAAAAATTTTAAAAATCACCAAATCTGGAGACCCTTTGTTTTTCACCATACAGTAGAGTAGAAAAAATGTAATCCATGATTAAACTACTAACTAAAGCTGTTAGACGAATGTATTGAAGAAGAAGAAGAAGTACAATAAATCCCTCTGAGTTTTGGTGCAATACAAGTACTTTGAACTTGTATTTAGGTACGGTGCTGTTGTGGTCTACATGTTGTTTCTGTCTCATTAATGTAATCTCAGAATTGTTTTCATGTAAATGTATTCAAAATGGTAAGTTCTTTGCAAATATATTATCACTATAGCCCTCCATCTGAAAGTAATCAAAGCTCCTGTTATGTTTCTGACTGTCTGTTGATCATGAATGAGTGAGGATGGTGAAAATGACCTTTGACCCTCACTCACCTGAAGTTGAGGCCGGGATAGAGCGTCTTGTTGCTCTCCTTCTCATCCAGCCGTCTGAACGAGTACTTGGGGAGGCAGCGCTGCATAAACCGGTCCAGGTTGCAATCCCATTTAATCAGGATGCCAATGACGCCCCCCTGTGGTCAACAGAGGAAAAACCTCTAACGATGAAGGAGTCAGTAAGGTGAAAGAAAATTCAGACCTTTGTCTGGAAAAGAAGCAATACCACAAGGTAGAAATGCTCTGTAAAAAGTAAAAGTCCTGCAATTCAAAATCTTACTCAAGCAAAAGTACAAAAGTAATACAATAAAATAAAGTCAGTAATAAATATATATTTTCTTTCACTTAAGCAGTAAGATCAGTGGAGGACTGCCCTAAACCATCTCTGTACAAGGCGACAGTCAGACTGAGAAAAACAAATTCCTCCTACAGCTGAAGCATGTTTAAATTGTGAAGTTCAAGGTTTTTTTTCATCTGCTTTTTACTTTTTATTTACAGCAACACTTCTGTCTGTAACCAACTCCTGAGGCCTTAAAAATGGGTGAAAGTTTCTTGATTAAACAGACTTAAGGAGGTAACTGCCCTGATATTAAGAAAAATGCAATCTGTTTTAAAAAATACTTGAAACAAATTGATTTTCACTGGAAGTTTGAGATGTTTTAAAGCAGTGATTGATTTTTGTAGATTTATTTGAAAAAAGAAACACTTTAAAGACTTAGAAAAAAAACTATTAAAAAATCATAATGAAAGAAAAATTTTCACAGTTCAGAGATGCCAGCCAATTAATTATCATAATGTTAAGGATTTTTTTCTTGGAAAAAAGGCTCAAAGATTTTTAGGCAAAAATGCAGTTAGATTTGCTGTTTTTACCGACAGAGCTGACTTCCCACTTTCATCCAACCAAACTGAAGAAAGTGTTCTGTGGCAACACTTCCTGTTTTTTGGCTGTTTCATTTCAACTTTCCTTGATCTCTTGCTAAGGACAAATGGTTCGCTTAGAAAAAACCAAAAGGGAGAGAGTGGGTGTAAAATACTTATCCAAATGTTGCAGCATCCTGAAATTTAAGCAGTACAGTTATTTGGTAAAATGTTTTCAAACTGTCTGTTACTGAGGACACAAGTACAAAAACAAAACCCAGGTTTAAGAAAAAAAAAGACTTCTGCTTTCACTGCAGAAACAGCAGCACGTGTAACCTCACCTCTATTGCCATTTCAGAGAACTTCTCTCCAGCCTCTCGAATGATGTCTCCCAGTCTGAAGATGGGACACAGCGAGTCGTTCTCTCTCTGACAGCTCCTCAGGTAGGCATCGTTCATCTCCGGGAGGATGTTCCTTCTGTAAAACAAAAACAGCCTCTGAAAGTGCCAGGGGGAAGTGATAGACAGCTGCAAACTTTTACTAAAGGTCATTAATCTGATTTCCACAGAGAGTATTAGTGTTGTTCTATGCTGTAAATGATATGGGCTTTTCTTATTTAATGAGAATAAAATAAAGCAAAATCTTACTGTACTTGTCAGCAACATATTAGGCTTAATGACACCATGTTTAAATTCAAATGTGCCATAATAAAACATGTTGAAACCGTAATTAAAACACACTCTCAGCAGCATCAATCACACAGCAGTCTTACCGGATGAAGTTGAATGCAGGGAACCTGATGTTGTTTTTGATGAGGACTGTGAAGTTCTCAGCTGCTGCCAGCAGAGCAGGCCTGTATGTTGGAAAATTCAAAATATTACACATAGTTGCTACAACATCATCATATGAATTTAAAAAGTAATCCGCCACTGTTGCATTCACAACTTGTTACCAAAAAATTACTTGTTGCATTTTTAATCACATTGTCCCGTTGGTGCCAGAAAGCGACATGTCAGAATAACTAAAAAGTCTATTCCCTGAATGAGATATTGCATGACAGAAGCCCTGATCTGACAATAAAATAGTTTACCTCGGAGGGTTTGTCTTGGTCTCAACTGGACACCATGCAGAAACCTCACAGGTTTTCCTCAACACGTCGAACTTCACACAGGAGCCCGTCTGAATCCCTGCAGGAGGAAGAACAGACTCAACTCTACTGATTTTAAGTAAAGAAACTCCCACACATGCTTTTCTACACTTGAGTTGGGGAAAAAAATCATGATTAAGGTCTGTGTAACATATAATTTTTTAAATATACATTCTTCAAGTGTAGAAGAGGGTGTGCAGGAGTTTCTTTGCTCTTTTTAAAAAGGCCTAAGGTCTTCTCTGACACACCTGTCTGTTCACAGGTGTGAAAATGTTCTGCTTCTTGTAACTCTATTGATCCTGTCATGACTCAATTTGAAAAGTTGTACGTTTAAAATCTGCAGCAGTTGATGAAGAGTTAATGTCTTTATTTTAACTGTTATCAATATTTTTTATCAGTCAAAAAGCTGAGAGCTACCGTACAGCTGGCTGAAGGTCAGCCTGGTTTCCATGGAAAATGTTTGCAGTTTATGTTTTTGCAAACCATGGATACATAAAATTTGGGCATTTTGCATTTAACATATCAACATTTAAACAGTTAATGTGATGCAACTAATGACACTATTTGTCTATTTGGTCAGTAATGCACGGATGGTGAGCCTCTATGTTGATGTTGGCTTTTGTGATCAAATGCTTTATTTGGCAATGATGACAAAAGTGAAAAAAGTTTGTGTACTAACTCAAATACAAAAAAAAAGCTTCTATCTTGACCAAATTCACACCCTTCAACCAAGTTTTGAGACAAATCAAACCAGTAGTTTTTCCTGAATTCCACTGACAAATAGACGAACAAACTCAACCACAAACATAAGCTCCTTGTTGAGGGTAATTTCCCTGCATGCCCTGGTTTCTTGTGTGCATGTGAATGTACTGAAGGAGAAGTTACTGTACCGTGGCTCTGCTGATGCCAGGCTCCTTTCTCACAGTCTTTATCAGTACGACACACACTGCCTCTGAGGGGAACCTGGAATATAAACACTGCTGCAAAATAAGAAAGGTTTGCTAACTTTTCATCTGATTCATCAGACCATTAGTAGCTTTTTCACAGAGGATCAACGATCAAAACTACTTTAACTACTTAAAATATGATAAATTATACTGATAATAGTGACTGCAAGCACCTCTGGACATTTTCCCTGCTTCTGATTCTTTGTCACAATGACATTGGTCACCACAAAGAAGGAGTTTTTCCCCTGAAAAGAAAGAAAAACACCTATAAAATCACTTTATCGTCAATTACACAGAGGACTGAGGGTCCTGAGGACTGAGATCCTACCTGTGAAGACCCACTGTAGTCCACCACATCCCAGACCACATCCCCAACCCCGGGCAGCTGGGTCTGAGCTACACCCTTCACCTTGGTGGTGACAGAGCTCACCACCAGGTCAAACTCCTGGTAGTTCCTGTTCCAGAGCATCATGATGCTGCAAAAAAAAACAAAAAACAAAAAACAAAAAAATGTTGAATGCAAATTACTTGGATGTAATACACTACAGTTGGTCAGCTGGCAGCACATGGACAAGTGAGCATGACGAAGACGCTAACATGTTGCATGTGGGGCAATGATGGATTCACAAGTTTTGCTTTTTGTTCTTGTTTTGATTTACAGACCAGACTCAATTCAACCACAAAACAAGGTACCAGGCTGCGACTTATGATGTTTTTCCTCATCAGTTTTTCTGGAGACAACTTTATGAAATGATTGGTTAATTATCTGTTCTTTATGAGGGTCAGATAACAGGGAAACATGTCTGTCGCATTCTCTCAGTCTGTGATTTCTTCTGTGATGTATTTTCAACAAAACAGGATATAATTCCTCATATTCATGAAGCAGCAAACAGACCATCTTGTGCATCTCCAAATAATTTTCTCAAATTTTTCAATACATTTTCAAAAGCAGCTGCTGATTCATTCTCAGATCAACTAGCGTTAATTGATTAATCCACTGATTCCTGCAGCTCTATTTAGTTACTCAGGTCAGTGCTGCTTCATTTTAGCCATGGCTTAAATCTGTCTGTTGTGAGTCCATCAGTATGGATGTGCAGGATTGAATTACTCAACTTATACTCTCTTCAAGCTAAATGTGGATGAAAACAACAAATGTAAGGATATATATTTTAGGCCTTCACACAGGGGATGGTTCAGCTTTCTTCAGTCCCTTTTAAACAGCCTTATAAATCACCAGCTGATACATTTTAGGGAACGTTTTCTCTTTGCAAAGTGAGAAAACAGTTTCAGCATTCACCACACTTGTGTCGGTGAATAATTAGGAAGTAGCAGCTGCGCGCGGGGCCGCTCCCCGAGCACGCAGAGCTGCGGGGGCTGAAATACTTCACATGTTCACTCACCAGATAAACAGCAGGATGAATCCGTTCAGACTCCACTTAAGAGAGCCGAGCCGGACGCTCTGGATCCGGACCAGCTTGTTGGTTTCATACTGACACAAACCGCGAACACCGCAGCACGGCATGACGGCGCTGCTGCTGCGGCTGCTGCTGATGGTGCTGCTGATGACGGTGCTGGCCGGACTCTCGGGTTGTTTTGTCCGAGTTGTGTGAGTGGAGGAGGAATCTCTTCTGACTCATTTCCTCCTGTGTGGAAGGTCACATGTCCAGATTCCTGCAAATGCTCTTATTTACAGTATCATCACAGCGGTTCCAACACACACACACCGACACACTGTAATTGGTTACATCCTTATTTATAATAATTAATTGGGATATCAACTGGCTTCCACAAAGTGAACAATTTTACAACACAAATAAACAATGTAAATGTGCGCAGTGTGGATACGACCAGAAAAGGCAGAACAAGAGTAAAGAGCAGTAAATGAATCTGAAAAGACAAGTATACAACAGCAATAATATTAGCCCGATTACAATTACAATTAATTAAAGCTTTATTTCCGCCTCACAAGGCCGCGTAACGCAATAAATAAAATAAAATAAAAAACAGGATAAAACCACAACAATTCATCATTCAGTTGAAATCCATAGATTATCTTACCAGTGTTAACCACATGACTCAAGATGTGACAGACTAATATTAATTA
Source organism: Acanthurus leucopareius (assembly GCA_029814765.1). Classification (NCBI taxonomy): domain Eukaryota; kingdom Metazoa; phylum Chordata; class Actinopteri; order Acanthuriformes; family Acanthuridae; genus Acanthurus; species Acanthurus leucopareius. The sequence goes on from JAQMCX010000047.1 coordinate 8,451,981, forward strand.
ATTAATTAACCTTCCAAGCCTCTATCCGATTTCTATTACTGTGAGTTGAATAACTTTGCATTTTTGTTTGTCTAAAAATGATGCCTTAAGCTCTGGGAAATTTTTATGGAAAGTTTTCACTTTTTTTTTAATATTACACACTATCCAATCATCTCATTAAGAGAGGTTTAATGCATTTATTTAGTTTTAGTCCTAAAAGGTGGATAACAGAAAAAAGTTTTATGGTGGGCAAAAACAACACAGTTCACCACTAACATACTTACAGCACAAAACATGCACTAGATGTCAGTGTTGTGTCTAGTAAGGATCCGCATCACAATGACTTCAATTAGGTCAAGGGCTTGTTCTGAAAGTATTTTCTCACTCTGAAAGACGGATAAACATACTGAGAAATACATAAATAGAGTAAATCAGGAAATTCTGATTATGTTTTTATTGGTTTGGCAGCAATTTTAAAAATTTGGGTGTTTTGGCCTGATTTTCCTGGAGATAAAGACCCTCTTGTTCTCAACAGGACAAATGGATCCCTGTGAGGAAAACTGACCAGATCAGACAAACTGTCCCATGAGGAAACAAAGGCTGAGCCTCTGCAGCAGTCATGAGTGCAGAGCAGGAATGCAGCTGAGGACCCTGCTTAACTACAACAGTTTTAGTCAATTTTAAGGCTACTTTAGTTGAGTATTTCCATTTTGTGCCTATTAATAATTCTACTCCACCACATTTCTTCAAAGAGTGTGGTAAAAAGCCTATTCTTCTGACTGGTTTTACATGCTATGTTACAAGTATGGTACTTTTTAGGGGATGATGCAGCACCAACTACATGGAGAGAGAAAAGGAGATTGATGGCTAAGCTGTCATCTGCTGTGGAGACAGACTTCCTCCTCATGCAGGACACTCTGACCACACTGGAGAGCTCCATCAGTCAGCGTTCTTCATTATCAGTGGTCAGGTGTGCAGTTGTTCCACTGTGCCATTATCCCATTCAGGTATATCATCTTTATTTTTATCAGTATTTCCGAGGTGCTATGGTGAAAACTCTCCTTTGAGGTAAAGCCTCCTATTCTGCATTTATATTTTTTCTTTTTTTTCTGTTCCTTATATTGTCTGTTTACCGAGTTACTATTTATTATTTACTTTTACTGATGCCTCTTTCTGATTTTGCTGTCTGTGCTGCTGTAACACTGTAAACTTCCTCATCCTTGGACTTATAAAATATTATTCTTTCTTACTGATTATCTTATCTAATCTTACATAAGCTACAACTTGAAATTTCTGTCTACAAGATATCTGAGTGTTCCTGTTTTTGACATAGTGAATGCTGCACAGAACTGTGCATTTAGCAGGTGCATGCAATGACTGTGGTCATTTCTGAGTTGAATTGACAACTCTTAACTCATATCACTCTTAACTCAACTCTTGACTCATATCACCGATGAATATCAAAAATTTATATTCTCACTAGAGCTCTTTTGCATCATTAACACTTTGAGTAAAATTTTCTAAAAGAAGGGCTTGGACAAAGCCTTTTTAAAAATTATTATTCTAATGCATACGTTTAACATTGTAGCATAGGGATCGTGGATATTTTTACTACAGATAATATTTAGCAATTGTGCTAATTTCACATATTTACATAGATGCTAAAAGCTGATATGTTGATTAATGTGCAATCACAATTTAATAAATAAAGAAATAAGGTGTGTGTAGATTTAAAACAGTCAATCTGGATAAAAAGGAAGTCAAAAGTAATAGCAGAGTTTTTATCAGAGTTTATTGCTTTAAGGTGAAGGATTTTTTTGAGAGAAAAGCAAATGTTTTATTTGTGCAGGTAAGGACTTAAATGTGTCTATACCTATAGCAGGTAAACAGGTTTCTAAACAATGTAGACACACAGCTGCACACTTTTCCAGTTTATTACCTGGAAGCTTGGTAAATGACTTCTTTCATTAAATTACAAACCAATAAAAATCATATTTGGCATCAATCACAATCTCTGCATCTTCACAGAAACTTCACTGGCTGAAAGCCTTTCGAAACCTTGTCTTGACAGCCTCCAGCTTGCCCTCGCTGTCCAACTGCTTGACTGTACTTGGCATATTCACGATCTGGTCATGGGTTTCATCAAACAACTTTACTCCAACTTCCTTCTTCACTCGATCCCTCCAGGCACTCAGCTTTGGGCGGTCTTTAAACACATCAAGTTCACTTCCCAAAACCTGCAAAACACACAGCAAACATTAAAAAAAACAAAAAAAAACAAAAAAAAGCAAAACAATAATTACATGCATATTTATTTTGGCTTATTTTTCTGGTTCCATTTCAAATGACAAGAACAGTAAAAATCAGCAGTGATTGTTGGATTTTTTTAATAGTAATAAACAATTTTACTTCTTTATTAACATAACAGATAAAACTGAGAATGATCAAAACAATCATAAAAAGCTACTTTAATAAAGTAAGTATTTTAAGAATATCCAAACAACTACTGGATATATTGGCACAAAATTTCAGAGGCACATTCATGGTGCCCAGATGAAGAATATTTTTTGATTTTCTGACTTTTCTTCTAGCGCCATCAAGAGGTTCACATTAGTGGTTTAAGTAAAACATCTTACTAGCACTTTCTGAAAAGTATTGGCATTTAGGCAAATTTGTTATAGACATTCATGTATCCTTCAGAGAAAACTGCTGTAAATTCAGAGAATACTTCATACATCATCCAGCGCCATCATTAGGCCAGAATTAAGAGATAAATATTTAAAAAAACACAATTACCTGCATTATCTCAACAACAGCCACCAGATCGGCCACAGAGATTTTGTCTGCGGCAATGAATGGTTTGTCCTGCAGGAACTTCTCCTCCAGCAGGTCAAGAGCGTCATTCAGTTCCTTCATAGCAGCATCCATCTGTGGCTTTGGGACCTCAGTGCCCATGGCGAGAGGAAACATAGCCTACTCAGAAAGAGATGCACAGAACAATCTATTGAATACTGTATAAATATGATTCAGTTTCCTTTAATATTCATTAATATTTCACCTGTGCTTTTATTAAAATTACCCTCTAAATTTTACCAGTGTAGCATGTGGGTATTTCTCCGAAGTATATTTAAATGGCATGGCTCTAGAGATGTCAATATTGAAACTTGGTTAACCAAACAACTATCAGATGGCAATGGTTTTAATCTTGATCACTGGTCGATGCTGGTCGATCAATGGTGCTGCTATTACTTGTCACTCTGATGCATTGCTGTCAGTAAATGCCTCTGCCTAAGACATCTGTCTTCTCCGCACCTTCTTATTCCTCCATTCTGGTATTTTAATTTGTTGAAAACTTTGGTTTGTTGTCAAATAAAAGTGCAAAACTAATGATACTCCTATCAGCCTTAGCTTTACCTTGCACATAGCGCAGGTTTGCAAATGTTAGCATGGGGCTATGATAGTACCTTGTAGCAGTAGATTTAGTTAGTCATGCAGAGTAACACTGGCATTACTTTAGGGAATAGGTAGCCATTTATGGTCTCCTGGGACCAAAAGAAGGACTACAGGGTTTGAGCTGAACTATGACCAATGTGGACGCAGGACACCAAACTGCAAGACACTCTTAAGGACAAAAGAGAGTAATAAACAGTTTGGTTTCACCTGCCACAACTGTAAATATTTACCCTCTCAAACTAAGCATTGACATTGAAACTAAGGCTGGCCTTTCCTAACCAACAAATGCAACTTCCAAGGAAGATTAAGGGAGGTTTCTGTGGGTGATGGACTGGTTTGGAAAGAATGATGGTGACATGGTTTGCAGTCAGTCATCTACACGCATCCCTCCAGATAGGTAAGATTATACCCATCAAAGTTGGATTAGGTCACATTTTGTGTGTCTAATTTAGCAGGCAAGGAGCAGTACTCATTTATGTGGTTGCTAGCTTTCAAACTTGGTGAACATTATACCAGTGGCTGCATAATACCACTATGTTGACACTGTCATTGAGCATGTAAGCATGCTTAAACATTCCAGTTCCACAAAAAGGAACGAAACAAACAAATGATCTCATGTCTGAGCAGCTGCAATGTGTACAATGAAGTAGGTCAGATGAGGACACAGCATTGGAAAGCTGACTCGAGTTGATCATACCCTGAGCAGGAAAACCTTTGATCCAAAAGCTCTGACGTTAGTATGCTGCCAGGCCAGGTATTCATTGACACGAGCTTGCTTCTGCAAGTCAGCTGGGTACCAGTGATCCGCTATTTTTGAAGAATATTTCTGGGCCAAGTACTTCAGGATGGCAACGCTGCAAGACAGACAACATAATTGAAATAAGAGGGACAAACAAATGTTTAAATCTCAGCAAAGATGACAGCCAGTCTGGTGTAGAAAGAACAACTAATGTGACCTAGGACAGGTATTACCACAAAAACTATTCACTGGGTCTAATTTGAATTATTATAAAAGGGCCTCCCTGCGTCTCTGGAGTTAGAATAAGAATAACAGACTCTTTAAAAGCCAGTCAGGAGCAATTTATCCTTTCTGAGGCCCCAATATACTATTCCAACCCCCTAACCTATCCCAGCTACCTCATTTATATTTTTATAAATTATGAGTTAAGTCTTACAGTTCAATTTCTTTAAAATTACCCGTTATGTACAAATGTTCAGAACAATCAGATACAATCAAAAAAGAAATCAAATCAACCTAAAAAAATGTAGCCCATTCTTGAAACAGTTTGCATCCTCTTTTAGAATAGAGTGCAAACAAAAAAAAAAAGTTTGTTTAAAGCACAGACCCAAAAACTTCACTAATTTACTTGTTTGAGCAGATTCTAGAGGCAGTAAAGGTGTAATGTGCTTGGTTTTGAGAGCTGTTGTAACTTTTGCTGGTGGGTCAAATATGGATGGAGGCACTGACTCAGATTGGACCAAATAGGCACTTTGTTATCTGTAGATTTTAGGATGTAACAGCTAAACACAATTCATTATTGTACCTCTCAGTCAGAACGAAGTTTCCATCCTTCATGACAGGAACCTTTCTTATCATGCTAATTTTTCCAAATTCCTCGCTCTGTTGCTGCCCTGAGAGAATCACACAGAAATACAAATCATAGATGTATGAAAAAAAGAAGAAATGTCTTTGTAAGCATTTCCAGATAAATAAAATTTGCCTGCATAGCACATTAGTGAGTCAAAGGGTTGTTCAAAAGAAAAGAGATTAGTTAAATGTTGGGTTTTTTTTGTCATTTTCCCTTTTCTGTTCCTTGCAAGCTGCTTAAAAAACTTCTCCTAACTCTTACTTTACAAATTTCATCTCTGCTACAAAGCTTTGATCTCCTCAAGGACACAGATTTTTTTTTGTCTGGATTGTTTGACCTGTGCTGCAGCCAAATACAGCCAATGTTTGCTTGTAAAGTTGTTTATCTAGATCTGTAACTCCACTTCTCACCTCATTGGACATGGCTGTCGGCTCTCTGGGTGAAATGTGAAAATGTAAATTGATATCACATGTTTTTCTTCTCTTTTTATGATCATGTTTACAAAACAGGTGGAACGTTTGCAGGATGTTCAACTCCAAACTCCTGCTACAAGTACTTAAGCTACAAACTCAAACAATAAGAGAAAGAAGTGGCTGGCAATAAATTTATGCAACTGTCTTGAATAAACAGTTATCATTTTGCAAGTCTTTCAACCTTAAAAACATCTGGCAATTTTCTGTTGGCTACATTTTCAAATATTCAACATAAATGACTATCTTGGGACAGTATGTGAGCTTAGAGCTCTAAAATGTTAAACATGCACAAATCAGCCAACTATAAATTCATCAAGTCTTTCAACCTGTGAAAGTGTCTGTGTGACAGTTGAATATTACCTGCTATGAGTTCAACGAGCTTGAACTCAAAGGGGATCCCATTCAATTTGGCAAACAAGAGGACAGAGCGGCAGGGCTGGGAACGCAGGTCAAGATAGAGCTCCATTGTGTGACTTTCTGTAGGTTGCAGATGCTTCGTTTACACCAGGTTCTCTCCTGCTGAGCCTGCTATTGTCTCAACGTCTCTCCTTACTGTGAGGCTCTCCGATATTTAAATGGTGACGACAGTTCAAAGTAACAAGGCGGTCCCAGTTTAGCACACTGACCTTCAGCCTGGGTTTGGCATTACAATATGTGAATGCTGCACAAGATCACATATTTTATCAGCTGGCTGTGCCTCAAATCTGATTGTGCAAGTTGTTTGTTTTGTTTTTGCTGTGTCACAATGATTTGCAGAAAATTCATGACGCAATTTTAAGAATTTGAGATAACAATTGCAAGTAAAGTAAAAATTTTCACAACAATTTTGGCAACCAATTAATTTTCTGTTATTTCTCAAGCAAAAATGCAGAATATTCTTTGGTTTCAGCATCTTCAATTATTTTTTATTTCCAATTATTCCCCTCTGTTTTAATCTCTATTTTGTAAACTTGGAGCGGGTATTTTTTCTTACATCTTGAAAATTATATTATATATCACTTCACTGAGATTTATAAATCAACCTCATAATCTTAAATCACCAGATTGACTTTGCAATCTTATAAAAATGTTTGAACATTTATTATAAATAGATGTGCACAAACATCAGCAGTCAGATCGGCAGCAAGACTAAGGTGACTAAAACTTCTTTTTAGAATGCCACAGTGGCTGACAAGTATTCATCTCTCTTATTATTAACTGGCTCTAGTTCAGCAGTCTGCGGAGGTGAAAGTTCTTGCCTCTGAATCAGTCTCCTGAGCAGCCAGAAGAGGTATATCTGCAGAAAATGTCTTCTGACTGCAGAGGTTCTTGAGAAACACACAGGGCGACTGCATTTGTAAAAGAACAGCTTGTTTCACTACACCTAACAAGCGTAATCCAGCTAAGAGGTAGCAGGAAGGTGGTTATCAACTTTGTGATTTAACCCATGGTCTCCTGATCTAGACAATCCTGTGTCTGCATTAAAAAGGAGGTGTTGGCAGCATATGACCAATGCCAAACAAGGACACATCTACTGGCAGCAGAGTGACAGTTTTACAAAGGAGTGAATTATATGTGGGCAGACACTCTGAAAAAATAACAGTGGACATTGAAAAGACATTTTTATACCCCCTATGTTCATGCACTATCCCTTTCATGAGATTGACTCCCTAGGACAGACAACCAAAAGAACAAGGATGCTTTGTGGGAGAGAGATGAAAAGGAGGTAAAAACAATAGATGGAGGTGAATGGGTGTGGTGCCTGTGTCACAGATGATTCAGCCACTTTATGAGTGTACAGTCAGGTTCCTACTGCAAAAACACGGTACTAGCACCCAAAGGGCTGGTAATTGCAGTCTACCTGTGTTTGGGAAATGAGGAGCAGGAACTGCATTCCAAAGAGGACAGGGACTACTGACTGCTTTTAGCCGTGGATTAGTTTCATTGTTAACACGATGAAAGTGTTTTTTGGGTTTTTTTTAGTTGTATTTACATATCCAACACACACCTAGTCAAGAAAGAATTTAGTGAGCAGATAACAGTTTGCTGGCTTGAGCCACTTTGGTTAGTGCGATTTTCTGTGTCTAACCCCCTGTATCCATGCTGACTACAACTACGAACATCTTTTCAATGCACACTGTGAGTAAGCTATTATTCCATGCTACTCAAGCCTTCACAATGGAGTAAGAAGAAAATTCTGCAGACAATAGTATTATGGACAGCTGTCACATTTTTAGTACCATTTTCAGTGGTAACAGTTCGTCATGGTCAGTGTTCAGTTCTTTTCCTTTAACACAATCTAATTATTTTAAAAAATCGTGGATTCATTTAATCAGTTTTAGTCTTAAAATTGAAAAACCCAAATATGAGCTTTACAGGGAGCGATTTTAAAAAAAACAGTTTAACCACTAACATATTTAGAGCTCAAGACATGCACTAGATGTCAGTGGATCTGCATCACAATGGTTTCAAATCAGGTCAAAGACTCGTTCTGAAAGTATTTCCTCACTCTGAGATAGATAAACACAGATAAACATCCTGTGAAATGCATAAATAGAATAAATCAGGAAATTCTGATTGTGTTTTTAACTACAGAAAAAGCAGGACAAATGGATCCCTGTGAGGAAAACTGACCAGATCAGACAAACTGTCCCATGAGGAAACAAAGGCTGAGCCTCTGCAGCAGTCATGAGTGCAGAGCTGGAATGCAGATGAGGACCCTGCTTAACTACAACAGTTTTAGTCCATTTTAAGGCTATTTTATTTGAGTATTTCCATTTTTGTGGCTATTAATACTTCCAATTCACCTTATTTGTAGGTTTGTAATGTAATTTTCTCACAAAGGCTATTTTGCATAAGGGCCACTCGGGGTATAACTTTAAAAGAAGGGCTTGTACCTGTTATTAAATATTTTTAAGGTGTATTTTGATTTAAAGTTAGCTGATAGAACTGATCTGCAATAGAAACTATATATTTTCCTCTACCACTGCAACAGCTGCAAGTCCACCTGAAGTTCTTCTGAACAAAGCTGACGTGCTGCAGCCTCACTGCCTAAATATATTTATATCTCAGATCCTAACAGGGGAAAATTTGAAACATTTGATTTTATTTCTTCCTCTACTTAGAATTATTTTTTGCATACATTTGTAAGTCACATATGTTACGTCATGTTTAAGAAAATTTCTCTCACTTCAAATCTAAAAACTAAATCTAAGAAATCCGTTTAGGATTCTGATGCATCGTTTTAATATTTGTAGCATGAGGATCATGGATGTGCATACAGTCTTCACAGTTCAACAAGAAAAGATTTTGTGTGGGCAGGCACTTACAAGGTGTCTTCATCTAGAAAAGGTGAACAAATTCTAAACAGCATGGACACAGTTTTCCAAAAGGTCTAATATCTGGAAGCTGGGTTAAATGGTTTCTTTTTCTGAACAAATTGTAAACAACTGAAGATCATTTATAGCATCGAACACAGTTCCATTATCTGTGTAAATACACTGAAACTTCCTCAGGTGAAAATCCTCAGAAACCTTGCCTTGAGCAACTCCAGTCTGTCATCCTCCATTGACTTTACTAAGTTTCTCACATTCATAATCTGTTCATGAGTTTCGTCAAACAACTTCTCGCCAACCTCTTTCTTCACTCGGTCTCTCCAGGCAGTCAGCTTCGGCCGGCCTTCAAACACATCAAGGCCACCTCCAACAGGCTGCAGAGCAAACAGTAAACATTACATTTATACGTACTTGGGAATGCACTTCAATAAAGTTTGAGGACTCAAAAGAGACAGATCAAAACAAAATGATCAAAAGCAGCAGAGGTATCCGTGATTTTAGTAACAATATTTTTAATAATAATCAATTATCTATTCATTTTGATTGCACATCAAGACAGAATAAAAACACATCATAAAAACTATGAACAATACCAAAAATGAACTAAAAATGGTTTTTAATATGCAAGTTTTTATGAAAATTCAGAGGTTGTGCTCTAATCTCAACTAGTAAATCATTCTAGTCTAAGTCTCAGTCTCAGTCTAAGCTGCGTCTAAGCCTAAATCTTAAAACAATTAGAAAAGAGGCATGCAGGTTGAAGCCATCAATTCAAAAAGTAATGGCAACCCAGTGCAGAGATAACAGGATCCATGAAAGATTGCATTATGTCTTTGTGGCTTTGAGTATTGAATGGGCTGTAAATAGGATGGAGATTTTTTTGAAGATACCACTGAGACTTAGGGATTAAGATGCTGATAATGTTCCAGAAGTGTTTCTAGAAAGTAAAGAAAAAATTCCACAACAGTTAGAAGTAGTAGCAGCTGTAACCCAGGTAACTATGGTCTTGAAAACTGCTACATACAAAAAAAGGACATTTACTCACTAATTGCAGTAGTGTAAATAGCAATACTATTACCTGCATTATCTCCACTATAGCCACCAGATCGGCCACAGAGATTTTGTCTCCTGTGATGAATGGTTTGTTCTGCAGGAACTTCTCCTCCAGCAGATTGAGTGACTGATTAAGATCCTTTAGAGCAGCATCAATCTTCTCCTTTGGGACCTCCCTGCCCATGACAACAGGAAACATAACCTGGGCAGGGAGAGATGTACAGATCAATCATATAATTAATTAATGAAGAATAGGTTTTGGTTCAGTTTCCTTTAATACTCATTAATATTCTGTCAGTTCTTTTATAAAAGTTCACTTTTGCTGTTTACTCGTGTAGCATGAGGGTACTTTTCTATAGCATATTTTTTTGGCATTGCTCTAGAGAAAAAAAAGATGACCGTTGGTTAGCTAAAAACTATTAGAGGGCGAAACCATAAAATTTGGGATAAAGATAATTACCCCGGAGGATACAGCCCACTGACTTTGATGATTCTCTGACTTCTCCTTCAATGCTATTAGCATTTAAGAGTGTTTCTCTTATTCTGTAGTATTTCAACAACTATTGAACTAATGGAAACAAAATTTTTAGACACATTCATTGTCCCCATTGCACCATCACAAGGTTCAGATAAATAGTTTGTGGGAAATGTCATATGACCTATTTTGGAAAACTTATAGATTGAAATTTGGCATAGACATTTGTCCATCAGACAAATTGTAATGACTTTGGAGAATCTTTCACATTTCATCTGGCTCCATCATCAGGTTAGAATTTTAACTTGTTCAAGACTTTAATTTCTTATAAAATATACCCCAATAAACTTAAAATATTGAACACTATTATTAGGACACAGCATTAGTGGGTTAATCTGGAACGCATTACCATGAGTAGGTAAACCCTTGACCCATTAATTCTAAGATTTCCATGCTGCCAGGCCAGGTATTCAGTAACACGAGCTCGCTTCTGCAGGTCAGCTGGGTGCCAGTGATCTGCCACTGAATATTTCTGCGCCAAGTACCCAAGGATTGCAACACTGCAACACAAACAGCATTAAAAAAGTAAGGGATAAAAAGCCCCACAAAGTTGACAGAGACTCTATTTTGTGGAAGTGCTGCCCCTCATTGTTTTTGATCTAGAATGAAATACTATCAATCAACCTGGCGATATGAATACAAGATAACTGAAGTGAAGTTACATAAGACTAGGCTATCAGAAAAACTATTTACTGCACGTGAACTGAACAATAGTTAAGGCCTCTCTGCGGCTTAAGAGTTAAAATATGAAAAATAGACCAGTCAGTGGAAATTCAGCCTCTCTCTTTATGTGTTCTAAATCTGCTTTATTTTCTGTTTTATTTGATTTGTTTTTAGTGTAATTCTTTTCTTATGCCCTGTGAAAGACTGTGAATTGCCTTGTGTCTGAACGGTGCTATATAAATAAAATTGCCTTGCCTTGCCTCTGGGGCTCTAACGAACAATTTTAACCCCCTTACCGCAGCCACCCAATTTATGACTATATGTACAGTATATCCAGTAAATACCCAATCTAGAGGCTGCAAAGCCCAATGCACTTAGCTTTTTTAAAGTGCATTAGGCAAGAGTTTCCTGACTGTCGGTTTTCAAAGCTTGAAGCACCTCAACCTGAAATCCATAGTGCTGGTATCTAAACTGACAGGCAGGAGAAAATTTATCTAATTTGGAAGAATTGGCTTTTAAAACTAAATAACTAAACAGCTTTTAAAGAACTCAAACTCCTCCTCAAAGGTTTCAATTATAACAATTTGCTGGTGCGTAAACTATGAATGGACTGACTCAGACAGAACCTAACAGCTGCTGCATCATTTGTAGCTGTTATGAGTTCATCCTAAACCCAGTTCATCATTGTACCTTTCAGTCAGAATGAAGTTTCCATCCTTCATGACTGGAACCCTCCTCATCATGCTAATTTTTCCAAATTCCTCGCTCTGCTGATGCCCTGAGACAGTCACACAGAAATGGGAGGAAATCACAAGTGTAAGTAAATTAGTAAAATGTCATTGCAGATGTATCCATTTAAAAAGAAAAAACAAAGGTATGAGTGGCACAACAGTAAATGTGTACATGTACATGTACATATGCATAAAGCACAAACTCAAACAAAAAGAAAGAGGAATGGCTGGAAATATATTTTTTCTTACATAAAAAGTTTTTTCTGGGTCATTCAACTCTAAAAACATCTGGTAATTCTCTCTACGCTACATTTCCACAATTAAAAATGTGATTATTTTAAGGCAGCATGTGAGCTCAGAGCATAAAAAATTTCCTGAAACATACACTAATCAGCCAATTTTAAAATAAAAGTCTTCCAACCTGTCAAAGTGTCTGTCTGGCGGTGAAGGATTACCTGCAAAGAGGTTGACAAGCTTGAACTCAAAGGGAATCTTCACTGCTTTAGCGAACATGAAGACAGAGCGGCAGGGTTGGGAGTACAGGTCGAGAAAAAGCTCCATCATGTCAGTTTCTGAAGGTTGCTAAAGCCTTATTTCCACTTGATTCCCTCTGTGGTTAAGTCCTCTTCTGCTGCACCTGTTAACCTCTGTATGCCTCTGCTTGTGAGGCTCTCTAATATTTAAATGGTGACGACAATTCAAAGTAAACAGTTCTTTGTGGTCAAGCACTCTTACCTTTGGCCTTGGTTTGGCCTAACTATAAGTGAAGAAAACGCAAGATTTGCTGGGTGTGCCTTTAATCTGTGATTACATAAGTACTATTTTTTGTTGTTTTCTTGTCACAATGATTTGCAAGAATTTCTCAAAGTAATTTTAAAAATGTTGAGCTAAAAATGGCAATGTAAAATAAAATAACAATTCAATTCAATTCAGTTCAATTCAATTTGATGTCTATATTGTTTAACAAGCAAAAATTCTGAGTATTCTTCAGTTATCTAGTTATCTCTAGTCATCTTATCTAGTTATCTAATCTAAAATTATGTAAATATCCTGCTTTCCTCAGTTTTATTCTCTATGTACTTTGTAATATAATGGATATGTTTCTGACACCTTATAAACTAATCCACTAATACCCAATCAAGGTAATAGTCATAAGTCATAAAAATGACTTTGTAAACTCTAAAAGTTTAGGATAGTAATTACCTATAAATTTACAAAAAACCATTAGCATCATTAGCTGCCCTGGATCTTTATTTTAAAATACTGCAGTGAAATGAAAAATATTCATCTTTACTTATTGTTGACTGGCTTTGGTTCAGCAGTCTGCAGATTTGAAGCTTCTTCTCAGTCAGTCTGCTTAGCAGCCAGAGGAGGCAGATTAAATGTCTTTTGACTGAAGATTTTCCTGAGAAACGAAGAAAGCACCGCATTTATACAAAGATCAGATTACACTTTAAAAATATGTTTGTAAAACTAGAAAAAGAATTCTGGCAGTTTTTAAAAAAAATGTATTTCTTGCGAGTTAATTAAATGTGTTTGTGGCCATTTGGTGGCAGCAGAAACGTGCAGTGAATATAACACTGACACATCATCAACTTATTCATTTGATATGAAGCCTGTTTTACGAAGGATTTGTTGTTAGTTAGGTAACTTTAGGTTTAACTTCAGATTTTCAGCGTTATGATAACTTCTAACTGGGATACATCGCTATGGTAACTCATACTGAATACCTTGCCTGCTCCAGGATAGCAGATCAACAGATACAAAAGCATCACCTATAAACCTATCTGATCAATTCTTTTGGAAAATGACATCATCATTCATAAAATATCACTTAGTGAACCCTAACCCAAGGGGGTCTCTGAGGAGGACAGTGGTGTTTAGAGACAGTCCATCTCCTCTGGCTTTACCCATATTCAGTAGATGTGAGAAACAGATTCTTGTTTGAAGGAGTGATTTATCTGTATTAGCTTTTAACAGCTATATGCTGCAGGGGCTGACTGAACCATTAAAGCCTTGTACCTGTTGCACCTACATAAAAGTATATTTAAGTCAAGCCTACAGCTGTGAACTATGATTTATATTTTTTTATAAGGTCCAAAGTCCATTTGACAACACTGGGGTTGCAGTGGAAAGAACAAGTCTCTAAAATTCTCAAACATACTAAAAGAATATATCTAAGCAGCACATTAATTTAATGAGACTCATATAAGAGATCATAATTAGTAAAATGAGTAGATCATAAAGATAAGAAGAGGATATGAGAGTATAACTGAGGAAACATAGATGGTGTAATGAAAGTAACGACTCTGTGGCTGCAGGAGTTGATGCTTTTCAAACTGTTTTATGAAACTTACTTACATATTTATTTTCTGGCTTATTGACTCTGGAAATGAAGACCTTACACATTTACACACCATTTTTTTTCAGCTGTCCTTTCTAAGTTTTGCAGCTACAACTGTGTTGCCTTTTGCCTGTTGTGTTGCATCTTTACTTGTTCTTACTCATTTAAAATGATAAGGTTTGCTCTTCTTTTGTAAAATATGCTGCTCCTCTGCCAGTATACCTGTCCATCTTGGGGATTGGTCATATGCTGCAAATACCATATCTTTTATGTAACCACGTTCATGTGTAGATTCATGATTCAGGGATGATTTGCACAACAGCTGGTAACCGGCATTGTGTGAAATGCACCCCTTGATTGAGGTTGTTAGGTTCAGTGAAGCAAGGAAAATGAAAAAGATCATGTGTATTTTTAAGTACAGGCTCCTGGTCAATGTGAGAGCAAAAAGCCACCTATTTACAAGGTCTAAGGTACAAGAAAATTAATTCTTCCTTGTGCACCACAGGGGTACACAATGTAATAAAAGTTTATAGTCCTTCATGTAATACACAGAGGAAATATACACAAGATAAAATAGGTAAATAAAAAAATCCCATAATGTTCACAATTATTAACTGACATACTTAGACACCTAAGAAATTAGTTGGTTAGATAATTAAGTTAGATAGTTTAGTGCTTTTTTTTTAACATAAATCTGGAGGAACAAAACAAGATAGTGAAGATAGTACAGTAGACATCTTCACAAAAAATTTAAGATCTGAGAAACTGAATCATTTTAACAACAACATTTTCACCTCTCCTGCATCACTTTCCCTGAGTCATTTCACTGGTGTTAACAAGCTTTGAAAGCTCTAACAGGTAGAATTTTATTTTCAGCTAATTTAAAATTAGAAAATGATTACAAAATTTTTTTCAGGACATTGTGATTTTCCAAGATATCTGACTTCTTCCCTCATATCATGTGATTCTGTTATCTGAAAAAATTTATTGACTTTGTACACACACCTGCATAAATTTGTGTTTACTCAAATGAGAGCAAACTTACTGTCACCGCACGAGGAAATGGTTTCTATTGTTCTCATTAAGCTCTCATTTTACTTTTGCTGAGTCATGCCCTATAACAGCCGTTTGGCCTAATCAAACAAGTTAGTTCCATTTCAGGTTCCTCTTGTGCGTTCAGTTTGGGTATGCCTCCTGCTATAGTTGTTTCCCTATCTTAATTCTTTTATGTCCTCTAAATGTGATTTTGACTGAAGGGGAATACAAAGTTTTTTTTAAAGAAAACCAAGATCATACATGTCCTCCAAAAGGTTCAGAAACAGCTTCACATTGCCTTGTTTGCCTGGTTATATCTTTTCCAAGTTTGTGTGGTGTATCTGCTCCTCTTTTCCATAATGAGGGTGTACTAAGAAATTGGATTAATGGGTTAGCGAGATATATGGGGTCTAAAGCCAGAGCTTTGTGCTAAGATTGCTCACTTTTAGCATAGCTAGATTACCACTGTAACTTAAATTGCAGACCTAACCTGCACTCTACCCTGCTGTGTTCAAGAACTTAAGTTATTTTCATGTATCCTTTATTGTGAATCAGAATGAGACCTGAAAGCAGTTCAGGAGTATGAAGTTAAAAACTGCTGCATCCAGTTTAAACTTTATGAGATTGAGAATATGCAGCTGTCATTTTAGAAATAAACTGGAGGCACTGAGCGTGCAAGTAAATATATATTTGCATATAAAGTGTTGCATTTTGGCCGTGTTTATTTTCCTTTTATAATTGTAGGCATAAGTAAGCAGTACACAATGGCCTATTTTTGAGTGGTAAAGGTTTCATATGACGCCCTAGATGTCCCCTTTTATGGCTCACAGAGCCTAAGGAAGAGTGCCTAAAGTAACAAATCAAGCTGATAACAACCAATGTTGTACCTGTTATCTCTATCTCTGTAACTGACTGGTGTTTTATGGTTTTGCTTAGAAGCTCACAGTGACAAAGTTTGGCTCCGTCAAACTTGCTTCATAGTACACCCTTCTGTGCTCCTCCCCAGCCTCTGTTTCTTTGAACACCTGGTGCTTTCACTGGCCCTGCATCACCCTTGTCAGCCCTGCCCTTTTGCTAGAATTTTTTTACACCAATCCTAACACCTGAGCTTCTCCACCTACATCTGATCTTCTCATCAGTTTTTCTGTATTTGAATACAATTTCAGCTCAGTCTTTATTCAGTTATCGGCTCTGTTTGCCTCTAATCAGCTTCTGTTTATTCGCATTATAATTTTCCTTTTCATCCTTCCTGCAGTCTTATGCAGTTGGGTTCACCTGCTTGGCTCTCTTTTTCTGATATAACTTTCAATTTATCTGCTGCTGTGAGGAAACAGCTGTAGCGTGTCCTGGACATTTCAAAACAGCGATCACACCACAGGCTTCACAACTGACTGAAATAAGCAGACTCAGTCCACTGGAGGATGATTCCAATACCTGGCTTGTTTGGGGTCACTGGTGTGTTGTTTCTGTCCTTGGCTGCTCCTCTTAGCAGAGTTGTCAAGGGTGGACTCTGCTCCCTGATGAAAAGAGCACTCCAAAATGTCCAGCAACCTCTCCATTGTCCACTGAGTATCAGACCCTTCCTGGATCTCCTGCAGAGAACAGAGTACATCAAGACTGAAATGGCAGAACAACCACATTTAGAACAGAGTCAACAAAAAAACATGCAAAGATGGTGTCAGTGAAGTAGATACATTGGTGAATGAATGTTGTTAAATGACTGACTGTTTTCCCATTAAAACCCGAAAAACCCATTCTACAAGGATTTTTGAACAGACAAAGCAGCAAAAAATGATTTCCAATGGTTTACATCAGTGGCTCTTCAGCGCTCCTCAATGAGTCAGCACATAAAGCCCATTCTCTATTAGATAAAAGGCTATGATTAGCCCATCCTGTTTTGGGTCAAGACAAAACGACCGTAAAAAGAGGGGGACTAGTTCCTTTTCACGGAGAGAGTTTATTTGTTATGTGAATTATGCGTCTGGTTTACCAGGCTACTCAGAGGTAGATGTTACTGAGGTTTTACTAAAATCCAACCACATCATAAAAATTTTTCTGACTTTAAATGGGTCCAATGTTTACATCTAGAAAGTAAATAGTTCACCTAAGTATTACAACCATTGAATTAAACACAACTTTTTTAGTGAAGTTTAAAGCTTTATTTCTCACTAAGGAGACATAAATTTTTTTTTAAAAAGAGCTGCTCAAATGTTGCTGGATTGCTATAGCAACAGACAATGAGGGGTTAAAGCCAAATGTGATATCACACTTTGTGAATAAAGACCAGGGAGTTGTTCCATCAAAGGGAGATTGACGTCCACTTAAGGCTCAAGGCCAATCTAGTAACGAAACTCAGTTGTGCTTGGTAAATTTGCATTGTGCTCGTTGAAACCAGGATACTTTGTTGCAAAGAGAAGTAGAAATAGGAGCAGCATTTTTCTAAGAAGTGGAACAAACTAGGATGTTATAGCTGTTTGAACAACACAAAGCAGTCATTACAAAAAAGGGAAAACTGCAGCAATTAACAAGAAATGACACAGCAGAAAACTGCTGGGAGATTAGAAAGGTACAATTTAAATTTCTCAGCATAATAAATAAGCATTAAAAAACTAGATAAGGCAGATTATATTGTCTCTGGGTAAGATAATATGTAGGCTTTGAGGAAAAACTGACTCAAGTATAGAGCATTTGCTGATCATTAACCTGTTTTAATGAGATGTGTAAAGCCTTTTGGCATAATGACCTTTGGCAAATGGCAAATTTAGCAAATTCATTCATCTTTATTACATTTCAAGAGGACCAATCTTGATGACTAAAAAAGAATTGAGCAATAAATGAAAAGTAATTATAAAAATATCTTGATAAAGGGGGTTAAAAGACCTACAGAGAAATGTGATATGTACATATTTAGATTGTTGTTGAGCTGTAAATATGCTGTTTTTGCCACCAAAAAAAATTATGCTATCACCACCGGTGGGAGACTAAGCACTGGGAACACAGTGTGTGTGTGTGTGTGTGTGTGTGTGTGTGTGTGTGCGTGCGTGCATGCACGCGTGCATGTTTGTGTGTGGTGGTTACATTTTACACACAACATAAAAAATAAACTTTGCCTTCACGTTAGTGCTAGGTGGTATGACAAAAAATGTACATCATGGTATTTTTCAAAATTATATTGGTTTCACGGTATATGACAGTATTTCCTTCTTTCATGTACGACTGAGCCAGTCGTGCATGAAACATCCTGCTACGCTTGCAAAACGTAGCAGCAAACGTACGTAGCGGCAAACGTATGTACGCCGCTACGTTTCGCAAGCTGCAAAGTTGTTCCCAACTTATGTACGCTACACACACACCGGTATTGGGGTATCTGAAAAATTCATATCATAAAAAAAATACCGGTATTCGGTATGAACCGGTACACCGCCCAGCCCTACTTCACGTGCTACAAAAGTAAAACATTGCTGGCATATGAATGAATTACCTTGATAGTAAGGCTTCAATATTCATATGACAATACAGGAAATGAATTTGTGAATGCAAATTCTCACTTGTAATGGAGTATTTGGTGTGATTAGCTTGTTTTTTACCCGATTTTACCTTTATAACTTGTCTAAGAATGATCCCTGCTTCTTGCATGACGTTCTCCAGCTGCGTACTTCTGCTTCTCTCACTTTCAACCTTGGCCCTTAGCTGAAAGGCCTTAGCTGTTTGGAGATTGCACTTCTCAGACACTAAGGCCAGGTCCTGCCTAAAAACAAGACTCAGATTATTGCATTTAATGAACATTGGTGAATGGGGGTATAACTACTGATCAAGAGGTCTCTGGTTCAAGTCCAGATGCCCTCTCATATTTATATTGTTTCCCTGTGAATGAATTAATGTTTCAATCAACTAGTTCATGGTTACCACTAGATAGTTCAATGATTCACTGCATATGAAATGTTTGTGGAACAGACACCAGAGGAGGCGTAGCTTTCACCTGAGACTTTCCTCCTTGGCCAGCAAATGCTTTTGGGTGATGCTACAGTCCTTTAGCTCCATTTTCATCTGATGGCACTTTTCCTTTAGCTCCTTTAACTCCTGAGGAAAGGATGATTGTTTGTGGTGACTGCTGTTTTAACTCAAAAAAGTTGAATCAGTTAACATGGGTTCTTTTACAGATTATGTTTGTTAGCAAAACAATCAGTGTTTTCTCCGTCCACATTTTGGCTCATTAGTGTCTTGTTTTAGATTTGCCAACAGAGGATAATAATTTTGTTACCATATGTATTATTATGTCTGCATTAAAAATTATAAATAGGATACAGAAAGATACAACAAAATGGTCAACAACAACAGAATAAAAGAAGTGAAAATAAATTTTCTGCCGAGACTCTTATCAATACCAGTTAGAATACCAGAATCTCAGTCTATAGCTGTTTATAACCTAGTTTATCTAGGCAGGTGCTAGGACGAGGGTTAAATTTTAGACACAACAAATTGATAAGGACTATGGAGGCCTTGCACTGCCATAATTTATCATGGAGAATATTATGACGCAGCTCAGTTGAGATAAACTGTCTATTGGCGCTTACTAGAATATAAGAATATCATATCAATACACACTACCAGTCAAAAGTTTGGACACACCTTCTCATTCAATGTTTTTTCTTTATTTTTACTACTTTCTACATTGTAGATACATACTGAAGACATCA
>JAQMCX010000047.1:8471943-8493756 GCA_029814765.1 Acanthurus leucopareius
GGTGGCAACGGTTGACCTGGAAACTCCCCTGAATTAATGTGAAACTTTCCCCGCCCAATGCGCCACTGGCGCACAGCAGAAAGTGATAGGGCCCCTGGCGCATTTGACCTCAATGCGCCGGGTGCTAGATAGCAAATGCGCCAGGACACGCCTCCATTCCGCCTTCATTCTCAAACCTCCCGCCCCTCCGCACACAGACCCGGCGCAAGTGGATTTTCTATCTTACACTTGTGGCAAAAATGACGTTTGCGCCTGGTGTAAGATAGCAATGACACCTGCGCCACTGGTGCACCGCGTTTGTGTCGGGTGTACGATAGGGCCCCAAGTGTTAAAGAGTCAAGTTTCTCAGCACTGATTTACTGTGTTATTATTGTGATTTAAGCTTGAGAAAAAAGTTGGTTTGTAATTGGTTCAAAGTCCTGTCAGTCTGGGAAGTGAGCTAAATGAATGTTTGCGTTTCAGATGAGATACCAGCAGTGGCTGCAGTGACTCCTCTCCTGCTGCTGGCAGTTACTGTGTTCATCATCTCTGTCCTGTCCAGGACTGTGTGAGTTCACACACCCATGATCACATCTGACGGTTGAAATATGTCAAACAAATAAGCCCACTGTTGTTTTATTGGGTTGGTTATTGGTTGGATTCTGTGGGAGCACCTATTATTTCACCACATTCTGTGTTCTGCATCAGCATCTTTGTTGTTCGGTTGTTTTTTAAAACTAACTGATGACAGGAAAGTGTAAAAAGTGATAATGACAGCATGTTGAAAAGATAATTAAGACATACATCATGTTTGATAAAATCAAATCAGTGAGTCAAAAAAACTTGACTTTCTTATACCAGCTATTCAATAAATCTTCCTCTATCACGCCACACTGTGCAGGTACAAATCGTACTTCTTCCCGCCCATCTCCAGCCCTCGAGGCAGTACAACAGGCCAGTGGCTGATGGATCCAAATCCCCAGGTAATCTGCCTTCTACAGGAGAGTTTGGGCTCTGGGATATCAAGTCTCTGCAAAACTTAGATATGAAGCAAAAATCAAACTCAGTCAAAGAAACGAGTGTTCATGTTTATGTTCTTTAATCCCATATTCAGCTTTCAAGAATTACTTTTCAGTAGCTTTTCTGAGAGCAATTTTACTCCTTTAAAGATATATTGGAATATAGTGTCAGTAACTTGAAACAGGAAAGAAAGATTTACTTTTTTCTAAAAAAAAATAAAAAATATTAAAATACCATAAAATCTATCATTAAAAATATATTCACAGACAGAAAATAGCTCAGCTTTAAGGCTGTATCAATCAAGTCAATCAGATGAAAAAAACAATTGCAAAGAAGTTTTTGCATCTTTACAAACTTCACTATCTTCACTGTAATAGGTGACATTTTTTTTGTAAAATATTGTGCGTTACACTGGTTACGACAGCCACACCAGCTGAGAATTACTTTGACTGCAATGGGAACAAGATAGAAATATAGCCATTTTTTTTAACAGCAACCCTTGGTTTCCATTAACTTTGCATTTTTCCTGATTCTAATCAATTCTAAAAATCTAATTCAATTTTTTCCCTGCAACAGACTGCAGAGAGAAAGTTCTTGGATTTAGAGGACTTCCAGGTGACAGATATCCTGGGAGAGAAAGGTCTCATCATGGTTGGTCCAAACTCACTGCAGTCCACTGAAGATGACCTCCACCAAGAAACCTCTCTGCTGTCCATCAGCCAGCTAATCATCAAAACACCCATTCTCACTCTAGACAAAGAATGTGTTTCAGATGCTCTAGATATCACAGAACACCCACTGGCCTCTGTCCGGTCCCATCATGCAAATTATGCAGAGAGTTTCAATCTTTCGAAAAAAGTTTTCATATCTGAGGAGAGCCGAGCTTCTGAAGCCAACGGCTGCTTTCCTCAGAAGGACAAAGAGAACAGACAGGACGACCTATCTATGATACCACATCAGAAAGAAACAGTTGTAAAATCCTTTTTTCATGAGTTCATGGCTGACATGGGCAAGCACTGTGCTCTTCAGATGACCTGTGAGGCAGAGTATATGGTGAATGATTCCTTTTTAGGGAAAACTGATGTTGAAACAGTCAGTAGACAGGCTGACTTTTCTTCTTATCTGATCTGTGAGACTGATTATATAGCAAACATTTGCTTGACTGCAAACACTGCAGAGGAAGACAGAGCCGTCAGCTTCAGTACTGCATGCTAGGCTGATGGAAAAGATGGAAAAATGAGAGTAAAAAGCTTTAGATTTGCTTTTTACTCATTTGGGCTGTGATGAAAAACAAAATTCCTGGAAGGGAGCAACTTGGTTATCCTCACTGTATCTTGTGACAGTTTAGTCTGTGAGGTTGCCATGTTTGGGGATCTCAGATATAGGCTTGGTTAGCATTCAGAAAAAAATAAGTTCTGCATAAAAAAACAATGTGGGCCTTGGACTGGTAGGGGCTTGTTACTTAGGTGCCAGTGACACATAAAACAGACCTGTAAATTGGGTGGGTTTCTGCAGGGTGGGATGATCGGTCCTGTTATCATGTTAGAACACATATATTTATGATAAACTAAATACTGCCACAGACAAAAACAACAATAAACTTTGTTACGTAATTTAAATGTCCAGTTTATTTAAGTCAATGAAAGTTTGTACATCATTACTTAGTGTCCCAGTTTAGCCCTTTGCTGTAACTTGCTGTAGTGAAACTGCCAGTGAGAGTAAGTTTTTCTGATACTTTACTTACAAATTTAATCCTCTTGGCTGGTGAAATCTGTATAAGCTTCATTTAATAAATTATAAATATGGCTGATGATTGATTTGAGAGAGTGTGAGATCACATAGGTGCTATTGGATGGCAGGACTTAAATTCCAAGGCAAAATGTCTAAACTGTCAGTTGAAATAATTTTCGAAGTATGGCTGTTTTTGTCTACAAGCTAAAAAAAGTTCTGCACAAACCTCATATGCTTGAATATAATTCAAAGTTACATGCTGGCAATAAACTGTACATATTCAGGCATTTAAAAAAATAAATAATGCTTCAGTATTAAAATGTTGGTTTGTTTTCCTTTAAGTGTTTGTGATGTTAACATTATTTCTCTGAACCTTAGATTGAAGCTGTGGTTGGTCCACTCAGCTGTTTCTGGAACAAACAGGCTGTTTCTTTTGAAGCTGTGTGATGCAAATAAAGATGAAAGATTTTTGCTTGCATGTTTATTTGCATTTGCCTGGTGCTCTGGCCTTAAAGTGCACTTTCGACATTTCTACCTAGTCATTGGACTGCTGCCTTTTGTTTGATCTGCTGTGTGATTGTAAACAGTGACTGTTGCTTTCAAGTTTAAAGTGTATGACTTGCTATCTTTCCTGTTTTGTACATTTCTGCCTTTGCCTTCATCTGTAGGTGCCGTAAAGTCTGCATCATTCCACATATAAGCAGTGCATTTAAATGATTTGGAGTCATTGAATGGTAAAATATGTTAAAGCACTGTGTTGTGTACAAACTGAAGAATCTGGTGTTTCCCTGGGTTGACAGCTTGTTCGTCTCAAAACAGCAGCAACTGTTCAGAGAACTGCTGGTATCTAACCAATGAAACCATCTTCAGATCTGCCTTAAGGCCCTTTAGGAACAACACAATATAAGCTTTGCTCATTACTGGGTTCAATGATTCCCCGTCAAGCTTGTGACCAAAGTTCAAAAAGTTGAGTTTTGGGCACAAGCTCTCTGAGCGGCTAAAATCTGATTCGCTTAACACAGAGGAAAGTTGTCATGGCACATTGAAAGCCTTTGGCAACACTGGGTTTCAGAGCACAGTGGTGCCGTTGCTGAGTTATGTCTAAAAGGGCTTTAAACTGGCTGGAGGTCAAGTGCTGATGCTTAGAGATTAGAGTTCATGCCGATCCAGTGTCTGACCAGCTGGTGGGCGATGGTCTGTCTGGGAGGGATAGTAATGACTGAATGGGCTCCTCTCAAGGAATCAATCACCTAAACAAACAGAGGACAGAGTTAAAAGAAAAATGAGATTTTTGTCTTTATGGAAAAGTGCGAGATTGTGTCTGCTCTAAACACTTGTGTTGTTTTTGTAAATAATTCTTTCCAAAAGAAACATCATCGCTTCTTCAGTGCTTAAGCAGATATACACTCAATGCTTTGTTGCTCTCCTCCAAATATTCTTCTGTTGTTAGACAACTAAAAAAGAAAGGTGGCGATTTATTAAGTGGCTACTCAGTTACTCAGCTTTGCTGCTCAGAGAAGATTTAACTACTTTTTTAATGCTGAAAAAGTTGTTCGACATAACAAACATACATCCAGGTTAAAAGCAAATGCTGTGCTGTGTATTTTGCTATCTTAGCGGTTAAAATTAGTGATAACAGATAGAGCTAGAGGTAATAATGGTGATTATGCAAATAGTAGAAGTAGTACAACTTAAGTTGGTACCTGTTGCCGTGGAAACCACCGAGCTTCCTCTATCTCATTCTCATCCACTTTGATGTCTGTTGATACAGCAACAGCGAGGCAGCCAAACATGAGGCTGGAGGGCATTGGCCAGGGCTGGCAGGAGATGTACTGAACGGGTCCAACCTTCACTCCACTCTCCTCCTCCACCTCCCTCCTCACCGCCTCCTCCATTGTCTCCCCTGCAGGGACAAAAAGAGGGAGTCGAGGTCACTTTCTTTTCTTTCTATACATTCAACACATTGCAGGGAGATAAACCTATGTACACAGTCACTTCCCATTTAAAAAGGCAAAAAAATGGTCATCTCAAGGTAAACTACGACATATCAGGTTTAAATCAATGTGGGACAATGCAACGTATGTGTGTGTTTGTTTGTTACCTGGTTCAATGAATCCAGCCAGACAGGAGAACATGCCTGAAGGAAAAATTTTCTTTCTACCCAGCAAGCACTGGTTTCCGTCAGGGTGGATCACCAGCATGATGACCACGGGGTCTGAGAACATGGACAGAGGGAAGAGGTTTATTCATTAGCTTAGACTCCATCATTATACCTCTTATTTACAACTAATCTCACACTTTTTAGCAGCTATTTTGACAATACTTCTCTTTGAAGTATAAAACAGTGAGAAGCACCTTTTTGGAAGCTCTATGTCAGCTTAAATACTTAAACTACTTGTTTTGTCCAACCAGCAGTCCTAAACCCAAAAGTTTTGACTTTGTCATTAAAGAAGTTTTAGAAAACCAACAAATATTTTTTTTTTCGAAGCAATTTAGAAAAAAATGTTTGTAATTTTTGCTTCACAGAACAAGTAGTAATTTATGCTGAAGTTTGTGCTTACAGATTTGTATTTTAAAAAACAGTGGACTATTGGTCTTGGCAGGGGTCTGCGTTCCCTAGTGCCTCCCTAGATGACTAATCTTTGCAGCCCTAGTAAGTCCCTGAATACGACTATCAAAACAACCCGAAGGTTTATTTGTTTACAGTATTTAACATAGAAACTCATATTCAAAGCCTGTAAACATTTAATATTTTTATGGTTAAGCATGTTTACACAGCAAATATCCTGCATACGTCAACATTCTATAATGTGTTATTTAGAAGAAGAGGTGCAGCAGCTTCGTACCAACTCGTGGATAGCAGGTGTTGTGAACCCCTTTCAGGCTCCTGCACTCTGAGTTCTCGCAGCTTCTCTTATGTCCTCCCTCCTGAAGCTTGGTGCTACTGCCACACGTTGCACAGAAGCTGTAGCGGCTGTGCCAGGCCAACACTGATCGAGCCTGGGCCACAACTCCTGAAGGACAAGGAATAGGGACAAAGGTTGTTTGGTTAATAAACTTTAAAATATTTAACTGAATATGGAAGATATATAACACCAGTAATTTTAGTCAAGATCAGAAACAGATTCTCTTAGAAAAGAACAAAATATTGTATCTTACTCACCGGCCTCTTCCTCACTGAATTTCAGCAGGTCTCTGTTAGCTGACTTTGGGAAAGAGCAGTTCCTCTCTCTGGAGCGTTTAAGAAGTTCTCCTGGATCTTCATCTGTGCTGATAGCAAACCATGCAGGAGGCTCCTGAACATTCTCCTTGGACTGGGGGGAGGTTGAAGAGGAGGACTTTTTCCTCCTCTCCACTCCTAGGAAGATGAGCACAGTTGCAGGTTTCTCGAGAAGGTCTTTAATTGCGTCATATCTTAGCCGACACAGCTTGGAGTCAACCTGTTTGAACAAGAACCACAATCATTAGAAAATCATCTGAAAAAGTCTGCCCAACAAGTGTTACTGAAACTAGCTGTCAAACTTAATTACATCTTCTCATAAAAAGCCAAGACAAACATACTCCTTTATGCAGATGATACTGTTCTTTACTGTTCTCGCTGGCTTTTTAAACTCATATGAAATTCACCTATATCTGAACAAATACCATTCAAAAAACTGCACAATTAACCATTCTGACTGACTGACGACATTAAAACGGTATTCCCATTAAAAAAAAAAAAAAACATAAAAAAACTCTTCACTTATATATCCTTGTGTTCTTGATCAGGTTAACTATCCACCTTTGAATGTAAGAATGTCATTAAGTACCTGTTCATTTACGCTTTACACGAATTATTATTTTAAAATTTATTTTAAAATTTATATCCAACCACTCAATCTTAGGACTGGCTGGAGTTTGAGATGCTTTAGAAGTCACCTTTAATGTTAAAAATATTTTGTGTGAAGCCTCTCTGTTGCTAATGCCTGGGAGATTAGAAAAAACAAACTTAATGTGACTGTTTTTCAAACATGATGACTGTTCAGCAGCTTCAGAACCCAAATATCAGTAACATTTGCCCTTGGCCACATACTCCTTCGCTGTCGTCATTCTGGGAGCTGGTGGCCATGGGGCTGAGGTTGGAGAGCAGGAGGTAGACTGTGTCTGGGTCGCTTTGTTTGGCCTCTAACCAGACTTTGTCTGTCCTCTTCCCACTGAGCCGATCAAGCATTTCTCTACTGAAGTAGTTCTCCTGCTGATAGGAGTCAGAGCTCGGCAGGATGCGGATGCAGCCGTCACTTGTCCGGGCCAGCAGGTTGGAGATGTGTCTGTGGCCCCAGAACTTGGCAATATCATAGGCGGTCTGTGATGAACTGTTCACTAAGTATTTGTCACAGCTGTGGGTTTGAAAAAAGAGAGAAGATGAGAGAAGCAATAAGGCAATTTATCCAAGAGTGCAGTGTTTGTAAAGGTGAGGGGCACACAAGGCAATTGACTGCTATTTATTTAACTACATTCAAATTAACCAATAAAAAAACTTGATAAAATGGGTCAAACAGAGGATTTAGAATTGTGGCCTTAAATTGTTTGTTCATAAATGTACTAACTACAGAAAGTAACTGTAGTTTTATTGTTTGAAATAGGGAAAGGAGAAAAAAGATTACACAGTACAACCATGCAAAAATAACTAATAAAATAAAAAAATATAAAGAACAATTTTATAAGCCAATAAGTTAGACAGTAAGTCCATTTTTTAAAAATAATTTTCAAGTATTTATATGATTCAATAGTTTTTAAGTAGCTTTGCTTCTGTGTAATATCAATCAATCTTTTTAATGTCAAAGTATGTAGTTTTTAGCATTCAAATGCAATTTTCCTAAACCTTTTAAAAAATGTTTTCCCACATTTTGCCTTAAGCGTCTTTTTGCATGATGACATAGCTACATATCATATATGTCATATATGTTTAACATATACATATATTAAAGAAAGGGAGGGCATCAGTGCTGTAACTTACAAGAGTTGACTGCCTTGCACTCAAATAAACAAACATAGTGAAATCAAGTATTTCTAAGACTGATTCCATTAAGCACAAATAGAATGCTGCAGAGTAATGTGCATGTAGCAGGATTGAGCTAAAACTTTCCTGAATAAGAATTTCAAACTTTATTGCTTGATCAATATCAGCACATGAGCTACACAAGTTTTTGTGACCACTTGTGCATTTGCAGTTTCACAATGGACTTGAATTTGGGTCTGTGGCCATGTCCAAGAAACCCAACTTCAATTAGGAGAACAAAAGAAGTCGCAATGAGACAAATTCTGCTTGGAAGTCAGCAAATCACCAAAGTGCACAGACTAGTGATCACAAAAAACCCAGTCATTCAGGTGCTGATGATAATCAAGGGATTAAAAGTGAGATACTTGCTCATGAAAGTTATTGCTTGTACCTGCACATTCCCGTGCAGCTCTTTGTTTGTGAATACTAGAACAACCTCAAAACTTTAACAGCATCACTTGTTATTGCCTAATCTTTTCTGTGTTTTCCACTGTCTTAATCTCAGTTTTCCGTACCCTTGTGACAGCAGCGCCTCCACCACATGATAGTGTCCGTTGCGAGCGGCAAGCATCAGTGCCGTCCAGCCGCTGTATCCCATCTGGTTGACGAGTGAGGAGGTATGGGACAGCAATGTGGACACCTGGGCCAGGTCTCCTTTGGCTGCAGCATCCAGAAACCTCTCCACCAGCTCCTCCTTTGCAGTCATCTGGAGGCTTGTCATTCTGGCTGCATGGAGAACAAAACTAACTAAATATGAACATATAATGACTTATGAGAATATGGTGCATTGCTGCTTTACTACCTGACAGTATATTGAGCAGTTAAAAGTATATAAACTTTATAAACTGATATGTAACTTACCAGTGAAGCAGCAATAACAATACAGAAATCAAAATACTGACTGAGACCCTTTTACTTAAACGTTTAATACTCTAAGTATCTTTAGCTGAAAGTGCATTCAAACCTTTACTGAAGTCACGTTTTCTGCAGCTTACATCCCACCTTTAACCAGGACTGTGACAATTTTTTAATTTCAAGGGTCACAAATGAAAAAGTGACCTCACAGCACCTAGTTTTTGTAACTACTAAACACATTAGAGTAACATAATAGGCGGTGAGTCAGCAGAGAGAAACATTGTCATTATTCTGCTATTTAACTCCTGCTTTCTTGGTGAATACATTTGAACAAAGGTCCTACTCATTTATTAATCTTATGATTAAGTATTTTGATGTTATAAAGTATACACTTTAAGCCCTTCCCTCTCTTATCGGTACATATAAACACAAATTAATCCCAGTTCACGCCTGTGAAATCAAATACTGTTACACAACCCAGAGTCCATGCGACACCCTCCCCATCCGCTTAGCGAATGAGCTACGTTAAATAGTCCAGCGGCTTTATGGCGTTTTTGTTCGCTTTGTGCCAAAACATACAGCTACTGAACGTACAGCTGGTTAAGCAGCCTGACCGTCACTCCTGCATGATATTAAGGCTATGTAACGTTATTTATCTGTCATACATCAGATATTAACGTGACACTGAAATTAAACTGATAATGCCTGACCAGCTGAAGAGCTTTTAAATCCCTATGGATTCGTGACTTACTTATAAAGAAAGACCTTCCCGTTTATTCGTTAAGTTTGATCAAGTTGCAAGTCTTAAGTTCAGTAACTCCAGGTGATATGTAAGGTCTCACCTTTCCTTCAGCTACGAGCTTTTCCCGTCGGTCCAGGAAGCAGTTTGGTGTGTTGATAAAACGGGACGAGCTGCGTTCAAGAGCAACAGCGACGCTGAGCACCACCGTGCTGCCTTCAACTGTCACAAATACATTTTCTCCCTTCTTTTCGGCAAAAAAGATCTACGGGGATGATTCAGTCTGTTCCTACATGTATATTATTCACTCTCTGAAGTCTTGTTTGTTTATTTTGCCATTGGTTATTTTAAGAGCAACTGAAAACAGACACAAATGTTTCCGAGCTTAGCTCCTTGAAACAAACAAAGCCAACAACGAAGTAACATTGATCCAGTGGCTTAATTTAAACACCATCTAAAATGAAACAAACTAAATTTACATTTTAAAAAAGAAAAAAAAAATATTACGCTCGTTCTACAAGAGTGAATTTATAAAATGAATTGCAGTTAAATTTAAATGATTTAGATTACAGCATAATACACAGGTAAGATAAATGTGATAAACAAATATCACAGTTTGGTTAAATTTCATACGAGAGATTTTTTGTTTGAAAATTAGAATCATCACATTAACTTTCGTCTTATACTACTCCGTCGTAGTCTTTTTGTTTATTTTTTATGGGTGTATTTATTGCTCTTAATCTTTTTCTATAGCCTATTTTAATATGTAACACCTGTTTTGTTCACGCGATGACGTATTTGATTTAGTTCATCTGGAAACAAATCAAGATGTTAAGAGACATGGATCTTCCCAGGAGCCTCTGAATGCAGCATATATTGAACTTTGCACCACGGGCTTTGCAGCAACTTTTCTCCTGTTTGCCGACATTGCCGTTGTTGAACGCAGCTTGAAGGTCGTACTATTTAAGAAAACAAGTACCAACTTATTTTAAAGGAACAAAAAACAACGCTGAAAAGAACTCTCATTGAAAAGAGTGAGCTTTGCTTATTTATTCCAGTGGTGACAGAAGTAGTCTGCTGGTGCAACAGAGTGAAAATATTCTGCTGCACAGAGTTTCTGCTGCACAGAGTTTCTATTTTAATATTAAAAGGTACTTTGAGTATCAAAAGCACTTACTATCCAGGATGAAACATTTCAGAATAAAAAACATTACTGGATTTTATTAATAATCTCTAATTCTAAAAACATGTTTCCTCTTAAAAAAGATTTTTATCTTGTGATTTTCTTATGGTTTTCTTTGTAATAATTTTACTTCTTATATCTGGTTTTAAATTTTTAGTTTTTTTAAATATTTACTTTTAAAATAAGAAATATAAGCAATTTTTAATATTGTTTGAAAAGTTCTCTACAAAAATTATATTTACTGTAAATACAGCTGGATTATTCCAGACTTTAATAGTCAATTATGTTTTGTATTAATAATGTAAATCTGAAAAAGTATAATAATCAAAGCTGTCAAATAACTGCAGTAAAGTCAATTTACAAGCACATTTAAATTTTTAAAAAGCTTTGAGTAAATATACTTGTTTAAACTCAGTCACACTTTTGAAACCTATTTTTGTATTTTTCTTAATCAGGTAAAACTTGCAAATCCTCCTTACATCGACTTAACCCTAAAGAGCTGGCTAGTAACAGACATACAGGAACATGTTGTTTGGTTAATATTTTAATAAAATAATATACAATATAATGTTACCAGAGACAGTTTCTTGCTACTTAAACCCATTGAAAAAAACAATTTCATAATCACAGGCAACCTGAATACCAACACACATTCTTAAATCATGATTTTATCATTTTAAATAAATACAACTGGAGAAACTATGTTATTATATACTGCAGCTACTCACATAAATGTAAAACACACAGAAAGCCATAAATATACAGCTTGTTATTGTTGAAGGTCAAAGAAATATTTATGTATTTATATTGGTGCTGTGATTAATTTATTAATAAGAAGTGACAGAAATGAATTCTAATTTAGCCAAAATGAAACACAAATTTAGACTTTAACACTTATTTACACAGCAGGAAACTCTCAGATCTGTCACTCCAGAATTTAAGTGTAATAATAATTCTGCTTTAGGGAATCTGTTGGTGATGTAAGACCGCAATTAAACAAAGATGCCAACACACACTGTGTATGTGTACATACACTGTACACTGTACATTTGTGTGTGTTTGTGTGTGTGTGCGTGCGTGTTAGGAGTAGAAGGTCAGGACACTCTGCTGGTTTCCTCGGACCAGCAGCAGAGGTGGGAGGTCTTTGGACAGAGTTTCCAGCCAGCACATGTAGAGGGCACTAGATACTGTGCCCTTCCTAGCCAAAGGCATGCTCCTACAGACACACAGAGAAAGTACACAATTTACACACAATTCATCTTGATATATCCATGTCCTCAGGAACACGGATATGCTACCAGCAGCACTCAGATTTAAACCTGTTAACTGGGTCATGCAGTGGTAGGATGCAACTGCAAGTACATTTACCTAAGTGGTGTACTTAAATACAAGTCTAAGGTACTTGTGACCCCTTCTACTGCACTACAGGCTAGAGAAATAATATTGTATATTTTACTTTAATAAATTTGTCTTAAAACTTTTTTCTACCAGTTACTGTACAAACAAAGATTTTTTTGATACAAAACCATATTAAGATTTCTTACGTGTGCATAAGTAATAAGTAATTTACTTCATATACTTTAAGTACATTTTCCAGATCATGCTTAAAATTTTTGTAAAGTAAAATTTCAGTGCAGGACTTTTATGCTTAATGGTGTAAGTAAAACATCTGTGTGTTAACATCTTTACACTGTTGCTGTGTTCTACGAACATCTAATCTGTTTTTTGAAAAACCAAGTGTGTCCTAAACTTGATTTACATGGTAATTCATGAATAAAATAAAACATACTCTAGTAATCTCTTACATAACATTCTCCATAATGACATGGAGGTGGTAAGTAACAATCATAAAGGGTAGAACAAACTCTTGGTTCTTACATGACGATGAGTTTTGCTGTGCTCGAATGTTCCTTCAGCAGCTCGTTCAGTCTGATCTGGCGGTTGGTCTGAAAGTCACAAAGCATGTTTGTGTTAATCTTCCCTATGCTCAGCAGCTCTAATGTAGCAGTGCAACTAGTCAGAGATGAAATGCGGTGTTGACCTTGGCCTTGTAGAGCTCGATTTCATTGTCAGTGATCCTCCATGGTTCCTGTGCCTTCAGCCTCTCTGCAGCCTCCTGCTCCATGTCGTCTTCCTTCAGCCTGTACGGCTCGATCAGCTCCTTAAAAGTCAGCTTACTGAGAAACCAAACAGAGACATCAGCGTATTACATGTTATCAGCTGTAACAGCTCCAACCTTAATCAGCAATCATTTAAAACTCTTTATTGCATTTGAAACATTTTTCAAACTTCAAACTATTTTGAAGACCCTTTAACTTTATTTCTCCTTTTACTTTAAAGCTGCTTTGTGCAGGATTTTGGCCTAAAAGCAGCAGTGTAGTTTTATTCCAAAACAAAAACGTCCAACTTCTTCTGCCATCACAATGATTTGAAGATGCTGCATGAATTTAGACTTTTCATCTGTATACAAATGAATGTGAATGTGAATTTTAGGTCACTGAAAAAAACTTAACCACAGTGAAGATATTTAAAAAGTTGTGGCTTGTGAGGTCAGGTTGTGCACTGTTATCTTCCATGTTTGACGTCAGAGAGTGTGTTGTTATCTCCTTTGATTATATATGGCGATATAGTGCTGATGATAATCTTGCTACCCGGAAGTGTCTAAGTGAAGTAGTTTTTTCTCTAGTTAGCTTTTTAATTTTATTTTGGCATTCACGTTTCTGAATTATGGTTCGTTTACTTCTATTAATCCTTTCTTTGGTAACAATAAATTTCAGCCATTGTAAGACTTACAGAGTTTCAGCACCCTTCATTAAAGTTTCTGATAGACCAGCATTGCTTGAGGGTTAGGGTTACATTCCCAATGGTTGGTTGGCATGTTCATGTGCCTCAGTGGTGTTTTTGCTTTTTTGTTGCAACAGAGTTTCATTTGAAAAAGCACTTGTGAAGACAGGATTTTTTTGAGAATAGACACCTGTTTAAAATGTATGTGTAGACTCTGCTACAGTGTATTTACTGATTTTGTCAACCAGAGTCTTCAGTTTCTTGTGGTTCTTTTGGTACGTTACTTTGAAACCACTCATACCCTACATCATCAAATCGACTAACTGAACACAAACCAATCACAATACATCTCAGTGAACTGAGGGAGTGGAGGCAGACTCCATCAGAGGTCGTACTTGTGTTTCTTGGGCTTGATGTTGATGTCTCCGAGGACGTTTATGTCAGAGAAGTCGATCCTGAACCTGCTGAGCAGCGTAGCCATCCTGAGGGGACACACAGGCCACAATAAATGTACAGTATGTAGAGAACAAGAACAGTTGTGAAGTAATTATTTTGTAGAGTAAATCAGATCATGTGACTCACGCTCGGCGGTCGTGGTCGATGCGGTTAATCTTCCCGCCAATGAAGACGCGAATCCTGCAGTCGCCCCACTTGCTCCTGTTGGTCAGCAGGAAGGGGATCAGCAGGGTCAGACCTGCAAACAGAAACACACACTTTCCTGATACAAAGTCATGATTATTTTGACTTATTTTTCTTTTTTAAAACTGTTTTTGTTGAGACCAAACCTGCTGTACATTCACACCGCTTAAATATTTGGTCTTTGTTATTTCATGAAAAATACAGAAGAGACAGAAACTACCTGTTATGACTTAGAGATGCCTAAAGATAAGTAATTTTATGAATAATCTTCTAGTAAAACTTGTTGCTTATGTCCTCCTATAAATGTTTTCAGTTCAGAAGAGGTGCATTCTGTGTGGTCAACTTTTAGATGGATCAATAAAAAAAGAAATAAATTTGGTTTGAGTATCTTACTGCACATGTTTAATATGTAACAAATGGACAGATGGCTGCTGTGTAAAGTCAAACTGTATTACTAAAGAACAAACTTGTGTCATGTTTGCTCTATCAGGCTGACTTGCCTGCCTAATAAAGCTTTAAGATTAAAGTTAGAGAGCCATGTAGAGCCATGCTTTGGTGTGCCGCCTTTGTCACTGTTAGACATAAAAACTGACCTCCATCGTCAAACAGCCACCAGACGTCTATGGTTCCTTTGCCCTGTTTCTTCTTAAACTGTTGGCTGTTCTCCAGCAGACGCTGGTCAGTCAGACTCAGAGGAGACTTGGTCTCTGCAGCAAACAACATCACATGACACAAGGTGAAGTTAAAAGCACACTTTGACTTTAAATAATCCTCTTGTTTTCATTTCCCCCACTGTCAAATGGATGTTTGTGCGTCCAGAACAGAGAAAAAGACATCCAACAATTCCACCGCTACATGAAGTACACTAAATTTGACCAAGCTCAGCTAGCAGTTTGCCTGTGTTTCCAGTCTTTACGCTAAGCTAGGCTAAATTTACCTGGATCAATCTTTGGCGGGGATAGAGATAAGGTAGACCAGGAAAATTGCTCACTTATTGAAAAATAACACAGGAATTGAAGGCCAAGGAGTGGAGGATGTCATGTGCCAAGATGATTAAACCTTCTTCTCCCTTTCATCCTCCTTTACCTCTAATTATAAGTGGGCTGCTCTGGTTGCTGGTGGTTTTTGAAGGACAGGAGTCAGAGTCTGAGTCTTTCGCCAGACTGACGGAGACCACCACCTCCTTACTGCCAATCGGTGGCTTCTCTTGGGACGACAGCAGCTCATCTACAGAGACAAACAGGATGATTGATGTCAATGAACATCCAGGTAGAAAGAAGATGGAGATACAGTCCACAAACATGCTGATGTACCTTGTCCCTGGATGTGAGAGATATCCAGTCCATCCTGCAGTCGAAGAATCACCACTCCAAACTGCAGGTCAAAGGCGTCACTGGATCAAAGCACAGATAATTCAAATCAGTCTTCACTCTCCTGCATATGAAATCTGCTTCTTAGATAGAACATAAATTTATCCCATTATGAACCAAGAAAAACCCATCCTCTATCTAATTTCAGACTTCAATAACGTCAAGATGATTGTTCTTTACTTTGCACTCATTCACTTCCTGAAAATTCTGACTGTACTGTTCTTTAATGTTTGAAAAGGTGTGAAACAAAAAATGTAAACTTGTTATTTTAATCAGTCTAAACATTTGTCATTATTGAATATACTGAAGTCATTTTGGATTTAAAGGTTTGCATGCAAAACAATTAAGTCTGATGTTGGAAGGAGGGGTAACATTTTTTTGTTCATTCATGCAAATTACATTTTTTAAAATATTACAAACAAGCTCTTGAAGTGTCGTAGACAAAGAATTTCAAAAGTTCAACTTACAACTATATTTTAACTTGTATTTTTATGAGATTGTTAAAGATTTTGTGTTAGCTTGATAAATACATATTTTGTAATCTTTGTTTTACAAAGATTGATAAACATATTACATATAAACTGTGAAGTAAACTGATGTAATGTTGGTGATATCTCTGCTGTATTGCTGTATTAATAACTACCAACTGAGTTGTGCTCCTCAGGCTACTTTCTTCTCTGGCTGTTCTGACTTCTGTGGGCTAAAACCCCCAAAAAATACCTTTTAAAGAGGTGAGCAGCTTTTTAAAGACACATCAGTTCTTACTGTATAGTGTTGATGTAAACCTCCACATCTCTCATGTCTCCATCACTCCAGTTGTTCTTGTAACCCATGACCAATGTGTTTGGCTTCAGACGTCCCAAACCGACAGCCTAAAGGCAGAAAGGTGTGACAAACAAACCAACTGTGCCATGATGGTAAGTTACTTTTCACATAAATGAGAGAATCGTGGTATGAAATAAAGACAGATGGGGTTAATATTAACCCACAATAAACTGATAACAGAGACCATGGTATACTAAAATGATTTTAAACAGGAGGAAAAATAATCCTGGCTAAGAAAAGGCCTCTGGAAAATGAGAGTGAAATAGAAAGTATTCAAAAATATTAACAGATCAAATGTGTATCAAGTTACAAAAGGAAAAGTTAAAAGAAATTTGGGATGAAGGACTATGGTCTGATCCAAGAGTAGCTGTAAAAAAAAAAAAAAGGCAAATCGAAAGTGAAGACGTACATATAATGAAGTTAATCATACAGCATGAAAACTTGCATCACTCACCACGTTGACGTCATTTTAATATGAAATGACATTCACTTATAGACCTGACAGCACAATGCTGGAGAAAAGGCATTTTTTTTTAAAGAACTTTGAAGTATAATTATCAGCCAGATGTTCAGACCTGTAGGAGGAACTGAGTCCCGTGTCTCAGGTTGTCAGACAAAACTGTTGTGTAAAAGGCCTTGATGCGTTTTTTATTGAGCCAGCGCTGACAGCGGACCTTATCCTGGGACAGCTCCTTAAAGTTCGGCCGGCGGGACACCTGAACATAAGACACACACAGGCAGCGACAAAGTTTTGTGTTAAGCTTCCAGACAAAGTTTGATAGCAAAAATGTTTCAGTGCTCTAAAGATAAGATTGTACTAAATGTCACTGACAGATGGTCAGCATGATTTGTCTCTGTACGTACCGTCCTTATGTGACCACAGACCATGAGGCCGACATTCTTGGTGAAAGAATGAACCAGCTGAAGCAGAGCAGGACGAGAGTTCGGATAGCCAGTCAGCACCAAACACTGCGGCCTGAAAAACCAAACCAAAGGAGTTTTTCAACCGACTCAACTTTGAATTGACAGCAGTCACAGTGCATTGTAGTGAAATTAAGAATAAAAACATACATTTTTATTTTTAATTGATTATAATCCTTTAAAAACGTTGATTCAAAACTAGTAAAAGTTGTGGTTTCTGAGGAGATTGGGCTGCTTATTTGAACAGAAGATCAGATGTTTTTAAGGCTCTCCTTTTCTGTGTGTGAACAAAAATGAAAGCACTGATGTAACCCTCAAGCTGACCTGAAGTTTTTGACGTGGTCCTCAACTCCAGTAAGGTTCAGACAGTGAGTCAGAGCCTGGTTGTAGATCAGAGCCTGAGTGGATGAACCCCAGTTCACGTCTACAGGAGAAACACACACATGGAGTATAAAGGTGATCATGTTCAGTGTTTATAAAGCAGAATAAAAAAGACAGCACAGCATACAGTGTGACAACAGATGACAACATGTTTGAGCAGAGGTTCCTAAAATAATTAAACTAAAAATTAAAAAATAAACAATCCAAACCCTGTTAATGTTTCCTAACTTTGATGTGTTATTATGAAACCCTGGATCATACAGAAGTCCTGAGAGACACAGAGGCAACTGACAAAAGAAGGTTGCTGACATATCGTAAATGTGAACTCAATAGATAGTTTCCATTTTTATTTTATCTATAAAACCTTTTGAAATAGCTTTGCCAGGTGAACAATAATATTTTTCCAGGATCATTTCTTAAAGTTATTTTTGTTTTATCTGTGAAAAAAAATTAAATGCAAAGTTTTTTAGTATTGGTGAAAAATTCATGATCATTCTTCTAAATCAATTTTTCTTTTCCTCTGTGAAAATGTTATTTTTCTTTTATTAGGATGCACAGTACATTACATACAGTTTCTTTGTCAGTAGTCTGTAATCAAATTTATGCATGTTTCCATCAGTCACAGTTGAGTGAATATTAGTAGCTGGTTCTTTGCGTAACCACTAGGTGGGGCTAATAGTCCAGGCAGATTATACCATCCTGGAAGAGGACAATATTACATGACATGGATAAAAGAACATCAGACTAAAAGTGAAGGAAAAAATGAAAAAAATATCATGTTCATTCTATGTGACTTTTATGGAAGGTATTTATTTGTAGTAGGCTATACTGATTTTACATTTGGGGAAAGGACAGCACTGGTTTTTGATGAGTAATCTGTACTGTCAGATACCCTTAGGAGACGAACTGTTTGATTGATACATTTTCATTAAGCAAGGAAGGTTTAAAACCACTGAGACAGAGCCAACAGGTTCCTAAAATCTGGTGCTAACAAATGCATTTCAATTAGTAGTAAGGAGACTTTTCCATTGACTTCATCAGCCTCCTTTACAGTGGACCTTTCTTGGCAGCCAGCATCTAGTGGCTGTTAGATGAACTGCATTTAGGGCATTTAATTATTGGACTCAACTCTAATTGTTGTTGCCCTTTGACTTCAGCTGGTTAGTGGCCTGAATCCACACAGAAACAAGCTGTCGCTATCTGGTCAGTTTTATTGTCGCTGTAAGAAAAGATGAGATGTGAAATAATTAGAGTCTTACCGGGTTTCTTATAGCTGACGTAGATGTAGAGAGCGAGAATGATGAGCAGGGTGACCAGAGCTGCCCACCAATTGATCACAAACATCACCACACAGCACAGGATCGCTCCAGCAAGGGACACCCACATGTTGTAGTACTTGAAGCTGGGGCGCCACCCTGTGGTAAGAGACAGGAATGACAAAAAAAGAGCAATACTGGCAGGATGACAACATTCAATGGAAATTATTCACAGACCAGGATACAACACCCAATATTTAAAAAAAATATTGCTAAATTTTTTGCTTTTTTTGCAAAAAAATATGCCAACTTGACAAATGTAATGAGCGTAACCAGTTTTAGTTATGCAAAGTTTCAAAAGCCTAAGTGGTTGCGGATATGATCTCCCAGGTTGAATTAAACACAACTGCTAATTAGCTGTGTAAATAAGAAGTGCTTTCACATTTTTATACTTTCTTTGAAATCCTAATTTTTAACAGAGGGTTTAAGATTCCACAAATTTTTTTGACAACCTCTAGCTTTGTATCCATAATAATATTGTATTTCTCTACTTTCAATACACTTTTTTACATTATTTCTGCTATCAAGACAGATCTGAAAATATTTCTGTTTCTTGACTTTCAACGTGGCCAGTGTGAGTCACTCCAAAACATTTATGACTCATGCAAGTGTTGTAACACTCTGAGGCCAAGAAAACAGACATCAGGTTCTCTATTAATAATCAACAATATCACGTCTTTACTTTAGAAATAGTTTGCTAAGACTGAAAGTTGAGTTTTATACTGCTATTTTTTTAGTTTTATATAAAGATATACAGTATAAAGATATACATGCTTATTAAGTATGAGACTACAGGCCAAAATGAGCAGAAACAGAGCTGTGACCAAAGTGACTTTTCTTGAGTCTTGAAAAAAAGTCTAAAATACTGAAGGATGAACCAAGAAACTGTCCATTAACACAAAAGCATTTAATTTTCAAAATGATGAAATTTGTCATCTTAAACTTTCATGTATTTCAGAGACCTTACCAGAGACTAATTTAAGGAAAGTCTCAGATAAAACTGATCATGCATCAAAATTGGTGAAAATGTGTCTGTAGTCAGAATTTAGTTTACAGAGTTTACCTGGAGAGTTGGCCAGAGAGGCGTGGAAGACAGAGAAGTTAATCAGAGCATACGAGGCCAGGAAGAAGTTGGAGATGATGGGAGCGATGATGTTCAACTCGGCTAAGAGACAACAGCAGAGAAGTTTAATAGTCTTACTCTTATTCTGTTACAACTTTGGCAACAGTCATACCATTTAAAGAGTAAGTGTGTGTTTGGTCTGAACAGCAGCGCACAGCAGCCTACCAATGAGGATGAAGGCAAGGCCGATGCAGAAGGTCAGGACATAACCTCGGAGAGGCTCATTGTTCTTCCCATAACCCTTTGCAAAGAAACCCAGCCCTGGATAGATGTTGTCCTTACATAGAGCCTAGAATCACATCATCACATCAGCCTTAATTCATTTCAGTTGTTGTTTGTAGAGAAAGATTTGACATTTCACAAGTTTTGATGTCAAATCTTTCATTAATTAATCATTAATTTTATTCTATTATCACAAGATAATGAAAGGATTTTTTCACAATTTCCAGATAACAGTATGAAAAAAAAGATAGCAGCAACTATGGCCCAACAATAAATGAGATAAAACTTTTTTCCTTTTCAAGTTTCTGACCTGGAAGACTTTGGGGGCGCTGACCAGTGAGGCCAGAGCTGAGGACAGAGTGGCTGAAAAAATCCCTGCAGAGATCAGAGGACCGAAGGCTGACACTAGACTCATCACCTGGGCAACACACACACGCGCGCGCGCACGCACACACACACAAACACATTTAGCTTCACACTGACCTGTTACAATCCAGTCAAGATTTGAAGTAAAAATCACATGATACAGACAGTTTATCCATTAGGTAGAGTTGTGTAGCCATTCTGTCAAGTAACAGGTTTTTTTGGTTTGGGATTTTGGTAGGGTGTGTAGGAGATCCAGACTTCATTTAGTTGTGCATTTTACTGCTAATCCTTTGCAAAGGCAGTTCAGTCATCTGCAGCCATAAAATATCTCATTGATTGTCCATGTTAACCAAAATACAGCCAACAACTCCAGTGCCCCGGTTTGCCTGCTGCTGCAGCAAAATTTAGAGTGCCTTTCATAATATGATTTCTAGTTCTTTCAAGGAATGTCTTGACTTGGAAAGATAGCGTCACAATCTGCTCCTAAAAGACATGGTTTTTTTGCTTACTATCTCAGGGACTTCCAAATTCTCAGAACTGCTTTTGCCTTCAAAGAGAACTGGAAATAAATGTGATGTCTGTAAAGATTCCCGCTCATCAGGGACATTGTTATCCAAACATGATTCAGTCTTAGATTAACTGAATTTTGCTGTAGATACCTTAGAATTATAACCATGATCTGGATGAATGAGAATCTTTACAACCATCACAGTCAATTCCCCTTTAAAGGCAACAGCAGTTTTGAGAATTTGAAAGCCTTGTTGTCTGATGTTTGAGTTTGACTTAATCTACTGAGCTCAAACACATTTAACAGCAGTATAATAACCTTCCTGCTGGGGGGGAGTTGTCAAAGTCAAATGAGCAGCCTAACGCTAGCCTAGTATTTCCTATTAAATTCAGCAGTTGTTGTAGAACATAAACATCTTATTACAAAGAATTTTTATGACTGACTGAACTGATGGACAGAAGACATCTCTGTTCTCAAACATCATCAATATCTACCAACATTATGTGACGTCTGGTAGCATGTAAAAAGATAAAAAACACACAGAGGTGTTGGATTTATTTACATCTGCTCCTCTGACAGATTTAAGTGATGCACATTTGAAAGAGCAAAATCTAAATAAACAACAACTAGAATAAAGCAAGACAAGTGTTTCTGTTTGTAGTAATAGACGAGATTGTACACAATGTCAGCGATATCAGTGTCAGCAAGCTGTGTGTGAGTGTGTGTGCGTGCGTGCATGTGTGTGTGTGTGTGTATGTGTGTGTGTGTGTGTGTGTGTGTGTGTGTGTGTGTGTGTGTGTGTGTGTGTGTGTG
>JAQMCX010000047.1:8493856-8560723 GCA_029814765.1 Acanthurus leucopareius
TTTAAAATTCTAACAAAAAGTGCAGGGAGCTCCCAGGCTCAGCAGCATGTCTT
The DNA here is from genome assembly GCA_029814765.1 of Acanthurus leucopareius. Taxonomy (NCBI): domain Eukaryota; kingdom Metazoa; phylum Chordata; class Actinopteri; order Acanthuriformes; family Acanthuridae; genus Acanthurus; species Acanthurus leucopareius. Next base: position 8,493,910 of record JAQMCX010000047.1, read on the forward strand.
ATAAAGTTAAATGAAAACTTAAACGAATAAATAGCTCCCTAAAGTTCTGCTGATCTGCCGTGCTGTGGCTCTGTGTGTAACCAATCAGATGGTGCTGTGGGTGGGACAGTGCTGGACACAGAGTAGTGACTGCAGACAAAGAGGAGCGGCTGAATCAGGGCCAAAATAACCCAGTTTTAAATTGGTCTCTTATCTCTTATCGATCTCTTACTGATGCCGATATGCGTCAAAATGCCAAATATTGGCGCTGATAATCGGCTCGGCCGATAATCGGTCTATCCCTACTCAGTAGGGCAAGTTGTAAAGAACCAATGGTCAGGATTTACTCTGGCATTATACACTGCAAAATATAGATAGTGAATGAGTCCAGACACCTTAACTTTCCTGGCTTTGTACTTTTTCAAAAATAAGTAGAAAAAGAATCAAGGGCTCCTGACTTTATAAACTCCATGTGTTGTAGTTTTCAAGCTACTGCAGGGACCTGCCACCTACTGCAAGTCCTTCAAACACTTTTTCTACTAAACACTGATGTAAACTGGGTGAAAGGCAGCACATTTAAAATTTCTTACTAGTGATGATGTGACTAAATCTGCAGTGTGTTTTCAAGAATGATTTTCTAAATCAACAGACAGTATCCGGGCTAAAGTTCATAAATTAAACTACTCTGTTAAAGAAATATTCCCTTAAACCTGATGACTCCTGACAGTGAGTGAACTTTGATGGTTAATTATAAATTAACTTGCAACTTACACCAGAGCTGCAGAGAGGACATACTATACCAGTAGAAGAATCACCAAATATTTGGCAAGATCAAGCATCCACATGACAGAGTGCCTCCACAGTCAGAGATTTTTTTTTTTGTTCACATGTCCTCTGCTGCCCTTTTGCCCACAATCTGTGAACCACATGTGAAAAAAGTGCAGCCACACCTTAAAATAATCAGAACCATGACGGATATATATTCTCATTTTCACATGCATATCTTAGAAGCAAAGTTTTGTTCAGACAGGTATGGAATACATGCGTAAATGTTAAGAAAAGGAAAATTTAAAAAAGAGGTGTAAAAAGGAATATATCAGCTGGTAATTTCAGTGTTGTCAACAGATTTGTTTATTTCAATTGTTGTTGTTTATAGTTTATGTCATCTTCATTATATATTAAAAGATCTTTAGCAACATTTCCAACAGTCCGGACAGCATGATTATATATAATATATATACTTAGACACATTCTTGCAAAAGTAAAATAATACTGTTGCGATATAAATACGATAATAATGTGAACAATCAGCGATGATCTACATTCAGTAATAGTCTGGTGAAAGTAACATCTTATTATTTGCATGTACTGCAAATCAGTGAACATGAATATTGATATTAATACTCCTTACTTAATATAAATATTGATAATTTGAGAAAATATGTTAAACCTTAATACTTTGCTATTATAAAATTATATATTTTATAAACCATTTACATTTCCTGGAAATAAATCAATAACAAGAAATTAAAATTTAAGATAATGTTCTGCAAATGTGTCAAAGGGCAAAGAGAAAAACAATTTGGGGCATATTCAAGTATTAACAAATGTAAACAGAGTTTTCAAAAAATATAACTTTTCATTTAGAAACTCAACACAAATTATTTCAGGTATAATTTTGACCTAAAGGAATGCTCAATTGGACAATTTGAATTTCCATGATTTCTGATAAATCATTACGACGGAAAGACAATGGATTTTTTTCTGCAGGTTTAAATAAAGTAACAAAACTTGTTCCTTCATAATGTATCTGAAATGTTTATACTGTTGTTGACTGCTACAGCAAATGCATAAGCCATACAGGCTACATGGAAAAAAACATCTACAGTGAATGTTTATCCTCTGTTTTGTTTATAGAAGATTAAAAACTATTTCGTACCTTTAGTAGTCACTCTACTTACACTGATTGTCACATGAGGACCTGTCTGCAGCACCCAGACACTGACCCGTGTGCTGGCTTTTTAGACATGGTGGCCTATTTTGAACAACATACTAACAAAGCAGGCTGTGGTAAAACTGACTTGATCCACTTGGTACCTATTTGAAAAATTTTACATGAAAAGAATTTGGTTAAAAAAAAAACAAAGGTAAAGTACCAGTATCTTTTAATTGAATTTAAGTATAGTGCTTAAGTGATTGTACTTAGTTACTTTGCACCACTGTGCAAAAGTGACTGTAACTCCTTACAAGTGAATTCAGAAATGGTTTAATCCTCCATGCTGAAATCTTTGTCAGAAAGTCTTTGTTTGCTCTGCTGTGATTGGTTGTTTTTCTGTGAGGGCAACTGATAGTGTAACAACCAATCACAGCACAGTAAGTTGCAGCGTGTCCCTCCCCCATTCCTCTGTCTGATCTGTTCTAGCACCAACCGTTTGGCTAAGTATTTTGGTGCATTATGCTAGTAGCAGCTAATGTAGCCTCAAGCAGAGATGAGGTGGAGGCTATATGCATTTGGTTAACTCATTTCTTTCCACATTTCCACACATTTTCATCTTTTTCAAACCTCTACAGCACCAAACAAGCCGACTTAAGTGACATCACTTGAGGCAAATTTTTAGACTTCATACTGCTCCCTCTTGAGCCAGAGACAGAGATGGGGATGCAAAATGTCTGCAATTCAACTTGCAACCAGCAAACTTGGGAAAAACAGCGCTACCTGTCCTTTGGCTAAGGAGCTAGCTAGCTTACTTGTTAACTTTTGAGGTAATTTGCAATTAATACTCAAACTGAATATTAAACAAGAAGCTTAATCACATGGCCAGAAGTATGGGGCATATGGCCACATAAATATTACATCCATATGTGATTGTCTCATTCAAAACTCCCAGCAATAACCAGTTAATATTACTGCCTCTACCCTAAAAAGAGCATATTTTTGGCCACATTATGTGCCCCCTCTATGTTTTATAAATGTTTTCATGGACCAGAACATGAACAAAGTCATCAGTAAAGACAATTAATGAGTCAATTCTTAGAGATTTAAAACTTTTCATTTTGTGTTTTGGCAGCATGTTGGGGTTCAAGTACAAATCAAGTCTCTCAGGCTGTGCTCACTAGGCAGCTAAACTTTACTCCTCCGACAACATAAAAGTCGTACATTGTGTTATTGTCTTTGTTGTGATTGGCTGTTGCCCTCAGCTTGTGCATGGCTTTTGGACCCTCCGTTGGTCTGTGGGGACTGCATGTGGTCAGGGAGCAGGACTTCAACAGTAAAGCTGATTCTTTTGGCCTGGAAGATGCTGTAAGTGTTGTCAAACCTCAGAACATCTGGGGAAGGAAATCAGAACACAATACTTAATGTACTGATTGATCTAATGTTACACTAACCTGTTCAACATTTCTGCACACTTATGTGATTACATATCATAAAGTCCTCTGATCACTGGTCTATGCTGAGTGTTGCAGGTTACTCACAGACTCCTGGATGTTCACATGTCAGTGATCCGTCCTCAGGCACCAAATGGGCATTGTAGCGCTGGCTGGGCACAACTTCCTGCATCTGAGCTGCTTTCTTCCATTCCCCCTTTTTAGCCTTCAGAAACACACCAAAACCAATGTCTGCACCCTCAGTGGCAAACTGCCACCTGCCCACATGGGAAAAAAAGCATTTTACATTTCTTTAAATGTCACTTTCTCCTTTTTTTTCCAAAAAAAAAAAAATTAGTGTGCATTTTTGATTTTATGTCCAAAATTTGATAGTTAAAGCACTCAAAAAGTACTTTCTGTTTCATGAATCCATGAAGCTATGAGAGGCCTTTACACAATAGGGAATGTTATATTACTTTGCTTTATGCCAAAATAAAAAAAAAGAAAAGGAAAAAAAGTTGTATATGCATCTGTTATGCTGAAACTGCTGGCCTTTAAATGAGAGAAAAACAACTTTGATAGTGAGATTTAAGTTGGAAACTTAGAAGACAGATAAAATTAAACAGCTTTGTATTTGTATATAACATAAGAAAAGATTTAATCACTAAGATATTTCATATTTTATTGCTACAACTTTGCGAAAACTTCTGGCATCCAGCTGACCTGAGAACACAGCCTGGGAACAGGATCTCATAGTCCAGCTGTTGGGAGGAACCACGTCTGACTGTCATACACTGCTCATAGTCCACTTTCACATGGTCCCGCACATAGTAGGAATGGGGAACTGGGCCAACATGGTTTATCTGCAGCCAAGACACACAAAAAGTAAGGATTTGAATGTGAAAAAGCTAAATATATGAAATGTTGAAAGTCTTAGGGCAGAAAAATGAAGACCAAAAGAAAGTCATCACTTACTGTGACTTTGTGACATTGTCTGAATGTTTATAATTTTGCATCTTATGTACGAAATGAAGAAAAAGCTTCCCTCCTTTCCATCTTTCTGTTTATTCACATAAAACAAAATTCAAACCAGCCAACTCCTGTGGTTTCCCAGTGCTGAACAATACAGTACATACACAATCCAGCCAAGGACAGTGATTTCCTTATATAAGGTAAAATGAGTTTAATCCAGAGTGTCAATAAATCCAGTTGACAAATACCATCGTGTGTATTACAGATGACAGACACAGTTTATGCACACATAAACTCACACATACACACAAACACACATTTATAAATTTGGAAACTATATAGCCTGAAAGACAGAAAGTTCTGGAAAGATTCATAAATGTTTGCCTCAGATGTGAACATTATTATGGGTGAATTGAAACTCACGTGAAACCACTTTCTAAACATGTGCAAATGTAAAAACTTAAAAGACATGTTGTTGGAAAAGACTGCCAACGATAAAAAGAAAAGATGTAGACAGAAAGGCATTGCTAAAAGAAAAAAAACAGACTCATACAGTCCAACATTGCATCACCTCTACAGTTATCTCTTCATTTTTGGTTTTGCAGAGATTTGACTGAACCTGAAGGAGGAAGTGTGAAAAAAAACCCTCATATACAAATGTATAAGGCTCAGAAGTTTTCCTCTCACAGCATTAGGAGTTCATAAAATGTTTCCTGTAAAAACTATAAAACCAATTTTGCAAATGTAAAGTTTATAAACAATACATTTCCTAATTGTTTAAATAATTACCGCCAATAATGAGCCCTAAACATGCAGAAAAATGCCCCCACAGAGACTGGATCAAAGTTTCTTTGAAACCTAACTAAAACTTTTCTTCACATACTATTTATTAACAATTACATAGAACAAGTGCATTGTGTCAGGCTCATAAATGATGCCTTATTATTAAAGGAGTACATTGATATTTTTGGCAAATAAACAATGTTATACTTAGCACAATTACTTGAAACAGGGAAAAACAACTAGCCTGGCTCTGTTAGATAGTGACAAAACCAATTGCCTGAGAAACTGAAGTGTAAAAATGATTGAATGATGTTTCCAGTGTTGGGGGGACCACTTTAAAGGCATATCTTTGCAAGTTATCAATTATTTCACACTAAAAGAAGTTGAACTGCAGCAAAGTCACCAGAGTTACCATGCAATATGAAATTAGAGCAAAATACAATACAAGAAATGTCATCTGCCAACCATACAATGCCACTTAATTGAGTTATTTGCAAGTGCACTATCATAGTCATAAATGCAATTTGAAAAAATTTAAATTATTCATGAGAAAATGCTAGTGAAGTCAGCTTTCCCAGTACTTGACAGGTAGGCAGTTAGCAATGAAAGAAAGACCAAGAAAATAAATATTTCATTTCAATAATGGCCAACAAAAGGAAAAAAAAGTAATTTCACTGCTAAAATCACTATGTAAATATTAAGTACATGAACTACTCGAAAATTAATGCAAAATGCAATTTTGCAAACTCCTTTAATTTAATGCATTTCCCTAGTCCCCAACACTGTTTCACCTGTCCCGGTCTCCATGTTAAGTTTAGTCGTCTCCTGGCTCAAGCTCCATATTTACTCTACTGACATTCGACTGGTGTCAATTGTGTCATCTAACTCTCAGCAACAAAACAAATAAGCAAATTTCCCAACGTGTCAAACTGCTCTTGTAATAAGATAACTCAGATCCTATGATCTAACCAAAGTAATACAGTACCATGTCAAGAACACACAGCTAGCTAACTAAAAAGGTTAACTTGAGAAAAAAAAGGTAGAAAAAGAAAACACTGAAGCTGAGTGACTCAGTTCCTTCAATCTTGAATGTAGCCGAAATGTTTTTTTTCTTCCCTGTTCCTCATCTGTCCTGGGCCCAATTATTTATCTACAGAAACAGTGACAGACGCAGGATCAGTCTGGAATATTATCTGTAAGTGTGACTACTCAAGCTGCTGTTCTCTGCACTTGTTGCTCGATCCTACACGGCCTACTAATGTCTCTCAAGATTTCTCAAATCTCAAGATTTGACTGCAACCTGTGCTGAGGCCATCTCTACCAAGCGAAGCAGGATTGCAGCAGGGAGAGAGCGGGAGATTTCTGGAGTTTTTTAAGCAATGTCATGTCTCCACTACATGTCGCTAAAGATTGTCTGCAAACACCATAAAATGTCCTCTGTCCTTTGTTGTTAGAATTCATACAGCATGCCATCCTTGCACAATGCAACCCACAAATTGCGTCTTTTCTGCATCAGTTCCTTGTCATATTAGTGCACACCATCTATGGCAGAGAGGACCTGCATTCAGCATGTGTGCAGCTGCATTGATTCATTCTGCTACAGACGACCAGTCCAGAATAGTCCTTGCATTGTCATTGACCTGCTGTGATCAAACTGGCTCATTCATGTGTAATGATCCTCACTGAGCCAGCGTTAGCAGCTTTAACATTATATGATCCAGTGTTTTGGACAGGATCTCATCTGCTGTGTTAAGTTAAAACTTAGGCAAATTATTTCCCAATATTACCCCTTGGTCATGACAAACTGGAAAAACTCACATAAAATATTGTTTGCCAGTCAAATGTGGACCTACAACATTTCAAATGCATAGTATGCATAGTAGCTAAGCAGTTTCTCATCAAAGTTAAGCTGTAAGCTGCCGAACTAAATGAGCACAGGATGCAAACTAGTGAGAGAATTGCAGGGCAGGACTCACATCCCTATGAAAGCAGAGTATATACATGTATCCAAGTACTTTGAAAGCAAAAGCAAAAGCAAAGTGCCGCAGGTGTGATCGTACAGGAGGGCTGATCAGCTGTCGTTGGAATCAGACTTGTATCTGTTTAAGGCAGGCTGGAACTTCTGCCTGACAGCTGCTGTGAAAATTAAAGTTCTATCTAATAATTTGATAAATCGTATCATGATGACCATTATAAATGGTCAAAAAATAAACAGACAATTATAAATCTCTGTTGTTTAGATAAATGATTTCTAGAAAACTGTAATTAAAAATGTATTGTACACAATATTCTGGAAGCAATAACTACACATTTTTTACAAAGATCAGATTGATACTGTGAACTGTTAGCTGTTATGGAAGCACAAGAGTTAATGCAGCCTAATATATGTTGACTCTAAAAGGATGAAAGTATATTTGACCAAGATTTTTAGTTGCACTCAGACAAATCATGTGAGTTAAAATGAGGATTATCTACTGTAACTGATACTTAAGTGTTACTTTTAGCAACTAAATTGATTTTGCATACATTTGCCATATCAAGATAGATATCAATATGGAAAATTATCTTTATTTATATCTTGAAATTGGTTTCAACCATTTCAGTCTAAGTAAGCCGTGGCTTTATAGGCTGATAAAATGTTGGATTATTACATAAATAATAATTAAATTTTGGATTCGATAAACTTGTACAAGACTAAATTTTTCAAATTTTTGTTCTCATTTTGGCTTTTGATTGAAGTAATTTTTGGATAAAATAACATTTTGGAGGAAACTGACTCTATCTGAGAATTCTCCATCTATGAGGGACACTTAATCAGCTAAATTATAATTCTAAAAAGTAATGGGAATAAACTAAAAAATAATAAGAAGCAAGCATATTCCAAATGAAGCATTAGTACAGTGACTCTATGCAAAGGTCAAAAGCAGGACTGTTTAAATATTAACAGCTTAACAAGTCAGAATTAATCAGCTTAAATAGGTTATAAGGTGTATCAGACAAAAGAGAAATTTTAGTTTCTAAAAAGAGAAATTTAAGGACTTCACATATTTGCTCTGTGGTCCACATCTATTTTCACGTACAGAAAAATGACTCAAAAGTTTTGTAATAGCAAGACTTAAAGAGATCAGTGGTGCATAAATGGCACACAAATGACTATGAAAATGATTCTGACACACAGTTAAACTGGTTTTAAAATATCTTTAACTTACATCTTTAACACTTATAGCAGATTACTTTTATAACAAATCATTTTAATATCTTACTTCTTGAAGACACCTACAATAAATTTCAAGGAATATATGCTTACAAATGTGCGAATGAATACGTCTCAAAGTAATGACAGTCACTGCAGCAGATACTTGTCTCTTCAAACTCCTCATCAGCCCACCTTAGTACAAAAAATCACAGCACCCGTAGGTGTGCAATTTGGCTTGCTGAATCACTGACTCACCTTGGTCCGACAGCGAGGATCTCCATCAGGGTCTGTCAGTTTACCCCCGTATATCGCTGGCAGCTCCTCTGCATCAATGTACTTCAGTAAAACTTCCTGCCAGTTAGCTGTCAAACCAGAGAAACAGCAACACTCGTTTCATCAGAAAAGAGGACACGGTCAAAGTGTTTAGATTGGGATGAATTTGGTATTTTGGTGAAATATTCTTTAAATAAGATGCAGATGTGTTACGGCCTCACCCCCAAGGATGTAGATCTTTTGTCGTGTGTTCTCACTCAGAAAGTGTTTGACAAGGTTGTAGGCAACAGGAAACAGTTTGGGGGCTGAAGGAGAAAAACTTAAAGGGGTTAACCAGCAGTGACCAAAACTCTGGCTCTTTAAAAGCAAAATACAGTAATAAAAACACAAAGACAAATACAGAAATGCAGGTTGACTTGATAAATCACCTCCCTCATCTGGACTATCATTCATTAGCTGTGACATGGATTCATGAAGGAGGAACAGATTCACCTTTAATGACAAACAGCCTTTTCAAGCCTTCTGGATAGTTGTCTTCAAACATCTGAAGGATCTGAGAACACAGAGGAACATATTACTGTATTTAGAGGTGTTGATCAATCTAATAGTCTGCTCTGTGTCTTAATGAGTGAGATGAATGTTTATATTGTGGTAGAAATTTTGTCTTCTTCATGCTTATGGTTATATTATTTCATTCTTCCTATGTGTTTGTAAGTGTGTGACCTTTGTATTCCCCTTTTTGTAAACATCTGTCTTACTTGACATTAGCAAGAGATTTACATTTACTATAATCTCTCCTTCAAAAACAGTCTATTGACTGTCTAACACATACAGCCGATTGCCTAACATGTTATATACTGGATTGCAACAGGTATGTTCTGATATAACCAAGGGAACATAATTAAAGCAGGAAAGCTCAAGAATGTTACAATTGTCATCATCTTGTCTTCTGAGTGTAGGTATAAAGACGCGCTATATTCACTGTTCTGGGCACAAACTCTGAGCTCTGAGCCTGCGGTTGCGCCTTCTCTATAGAGAATAAACTCTTGTGCACAAAGCTATTCAGTCTTGTTTGCTGACTCCCAAGTAGATCGGCTAAAATTGCCAGAACAATTCTAAATGTGTGTGTGTCTCTGTACCTCTCCATATGTTTCTATTGCAGGCTTCCACAAGTGTTTCAGACCCAGACCTTCAACATCATAGACCATGGTGATTGACTCCACATTCCTCCCAAGCTGGTTGACGGCAGTGAAAGACAGGACAAGACACTATAAAATAATCTACAAAGAACCTTGTATATTTGTATTTAGGCTAATAGATCAGGCTGGCCATTAATATCAGGGCTGGTGGTTCATTCCTCACCCTATTTTCCACAAAGGAATGTTAAGAGAACGCTGTACCTAAAATAGCTCTAAAAATATCTTTATATGAGAGTCTCTGCCAAATTAGTATGTAATGGAACTGAGGAATAAATCCCTATGACAGCTGCCAGAGACTAAATAAACAATTATTGAAATGAGCAAAGAGTACAATAAATGATTATAATAATAACATCAACATCATCATCATCATCATCATCATCATCATCATCAACAACAACAACAACAACAACAACAAAAACAACAAAACAACAACAATAATACCAATGATACATTAATTATAACTTATATTATTATCCAACAAGATATAAACTTATGAACATTAAATGTTTAACATAATGATAAACTTGGTCATTCAAATTCCACTCAGACATGACTGTGATCTTTACTCGTACCCTCTGTGTCTGCAGGTCACACTCCTTCTGCAGGACCTCACAGTCTCTGATCTTGGACTTGATAAAGTCTTGCTTGGAGGCAGACAGGAAGAGGCCTTTTGGATCCACAGGTCCGATGACATCATACCAGATTGGACTGCCCTCACGGTCATAACCACACATCCCTCCTGACAGATACTTCTCTATCACCTGCAAACAGTACACATGTTGAATGTCAAACAACTAGTCTCTTCAGCCATGTACAGTAATATTTGTTAAGAACAGAATTCAGGTTTTTAATTGATCATCCTCAATTACATTGAGCCTCTAGCGGATTATAGCCAATAAGGTTTTTACCTCTGGTGGACGCCAGTCGGTGATTATTGCGTCTACTTTCATCTGTTTCCTGAATTCCAAATGCTGAAAGAAAAGTTGAGTGCATGTTAATAAATGGATTGTTCGTATACAATAAGTGGGCATACGTTAAAACTTTTTTGCACTTCGTCTGTGACAGACTGCTTGTGCAGTGGCGGATCCGCCCAAGCACAATGTTGTGATTTAAGTGGCTTAGGAGGTTGCAGACAGTAGATGATATAAAACCTGCGCCATCAGCAGGAAGAGGATCAGTTATGTACCGCTTTGCTCACACATATGTACCAACACATGATTACAACCACAAGCACACCCACAAAGAGAGAAAAAATAGCAGCAATGGCTGAGGAAAGTCTGGCTGGCAAACTATGGGTATTTTAAATTTTCATACTGCTATTAATATTTCCTTGCATTACATTTTTGATATATTATGCAAATGTTGCATAATAAAGGGAGAAATGTTCACAACTTTACCGAACCATCATGGGCTATAACGCAAACAAAACTGACACGAGTCAGCAAGGTTAATGAAAAGACGCTCAGTTTGAATAAAGCGGGAGTAACGTTGACAAGGTAACGTTATGCTTCTGAGAAAAAAAGCACCAACTCACATTATATTTGCAGCAAACTAATGAGACAAATCTTCAAACCGGCAGATCGGTGTCACCTGTCACTTAGTTTAATGGTAATCTTTGGTAAAACCATAAAAGTTCACATTTATAATGTCCTTTTTTTTTTTTTACTTGAGAATAAAGGGATCCAACATAGGTTGTTGTATAAAGCAGATAGTAATGAATTTACATTCGTTTGTTAAGATCTCACTACTATCCACTGCTATTGCTCGCTTCTATCAATTGTTTTATTTTCTATTGGAAGTATTGTTATAAGAAGCACTTGGCGTAGCTAGCTTAGACATCAGTATGTCAGGGCTGTGTTTTGTCAGCTTACTGTGAAGTTCTTATGCCCCCTAGTGGATAAACTTCGGTTCATGCAGCTTAAAGTTGTTTGTAAATCTCATTCTCTATTCTTAAGTACTCATTTAATCTCTTTTATCTACATCTTATCTCCTCAGGCTGCCGTGATGACTCAGTTTCCCCACAGCAAAACATTACCACATCCCTCCTCTCTAATCTGCAGCCACTCCTGAACTGATGAACAGTCTGTGCTGGACTTTCATACACGACACCAATTATTCACAGAAAGAGAAGACATCGTCAGTCTTCAGCTTTCAATCACCACATGATTTGTACTGAACCATACCACTACAGCAGTGTGTCACATGCAGACACAAAAAAATACTGTGTCCTTCTCAACAGAGAAGCTCTGTTACCTTTCGCAGCATGGCCTCTGACTTCTGGACGTTGAAGTTTCTGGCTGAAAAAGTGTGAGAGAAGCAAAAAAAAAAAGATTGTAAATTCATTCAGACCTGGTCCATAACTGTTAAGTGTTAAATTGAAAATACATACATAGCTATAGAATCAGGAAAAAGCCATTTAAAGCAAGCAGGTTCAAAATAGTATGACATGATTTTAAGTAATGTTTGAAAGTTTAATTGATTATCTTATTCAAAGTCATTAGACTGCATGTAAACAAGGAAATAGAATTATCACTGTGATAGTTCACCACAAACAACAAACACAGGATCTGTAAATTCATGTCATAACTACTGTGATAACATCTGTGATGTCTGTTGTGCATTTTTATGTTCCTTTAAAGGGCTGGTCGATCATTCGGTTAGAAAAGTAAAGAAGGAGGTTTTGGATAGATTTTATGTGCTCCCACTTTGGAAATCTGCCTGACCTTATATCTAAATATATAAATAAATCTGCTTAAAGAGGAAATCCCTGGAAAGAACAACAACAAATAAGAATTAAGTCTGGAAGAACAAGGTCCGAAGAACATTGTTATAGTTAAAGCTTTCAACAAAAGGGCAGCAACTGATCCTGAGTTTTTGTTTGGCCTGTAGTTGAGCATTCTGGGCCATACAAGGGCATTTTTTTGCCAAATAGTGTAAAAAATGTTATATAATAGTGTTAGACAATCAAAAAGAATATGCGTCAAAGAAAACAACCAGTTGATTACTAAGTTGTAGTCATGTGGATAAAACAAATCCCTACAATTTTACAAGAAATTAGAAATATCCGTTCCATCCAGAGATGAAACAGGGAAAAAGACCTCAAGGAACACTTTTAAGTACCATGGATAAACATATAAAAGAACCTCTCAACTTGTCAATTTTTAATGGTATCTTGTGTGTATAACTTATGTAACATCCATAAGACCTCCTCCTGTATAACACGGTCGATATTAAATCCGCGGTGCCAGTATGACTGATCAAGAACAGAGTTGACACACAGTTCACAGTCTAATACTCTGCATCTAAGGTGATTAGCTTTGCTACTGGCAGTCCAGTGGAAAAGCCCAACAGCACTGTTGCCATGAAATGAGACTTAAGTCTTGCTCCAACATTGGATTACACTCTACATAATTCTCCATCCTGGCACCTTAAGTAGGCCAACAGGTGACTTAAAATTACAAAGACACAAAACAGATTCAGGCCAGGTTGCATATTACACTTTAATAACTGTTATGCTCTGCTATTGTCTCACCTTACTGGATAATAGTAGGGGATTTTTCAACTTTTAACTAATAATATACACAGTGCTGAATGGCACAAAGAGTGGATCTCCAACTGTTAATCAACTTGAAATGTATCCCACCGTACAAAAGGGTTATGCCTTATTATTTCTGTTTGGAGAATGCAGATGTGATTTTATTAAGCAAACAAAACAGTGTGAATGAAACAGCCTGAAACTAGGACACTTCCTTGTTTTAGAGGTGTTATCCTCCACCTCAGATCCTGTCCAAGCACAAATACATGATGCTGTGAAATGATCTAATCTTAAAATGTGATAGACCTTTAGTATCTAAAACTGAATGACGTTGCCATGAATAGTTGTCAATCTGTCACACACACTAGTTCGGGTCAAAGGAATTTTGTGACTCTGCTCTTTTCTTTTAAAAAGGTATAAAATGTAACATGTCCACATTAAAATGTTTGCTACTAGTGGAGTTTTTTTTTGTTTTGTTTTTTTATAAAAAAAAGTCTGCTATTTGTACTAGAAGCCAAAAAACTTGACCTTTGTTACATATTTTGTTGAGTTACGTACTTACATTGTCTCAAATGTTTCTAAAAATGTTCAAACCTGAGGAAATCTGCAATTTTATTCAGGGTAATTGTGCATTCCATTTGGTCTCTTGTCAATAGCGTATGTATCCCTTAGCCCTCCTTTTAGCCCTTCTTAATGCTCTAACTTCTGAGGAAACACAAGAAACGCTTGATGATATCCCAGAGCGTAAGGGTGAGAGTAACATTTAACATTTCTGACTGAGTATCAGAGAAGATCTGTGATCTGTCACTGAGCTGTACAGTGTCATCATACTACATATTTTGTTATTAGAGCAGAAATTACATATGGTGCATTATCCAAAGAGCCCTTGTGTAGGTCTCTAACCTTACAAGAAATGTAAACTTTAAAAACAACCTTAAAGAAAGTTAGCAGGAGAAGAGTTGAAATGTCCTGTTTTACAAGCCTTTTTTAATGACGGCATCATTGTTTGCTGATAAGTTGTAAACAAAACCTTTAAAAGTACATTATGCATAATCTATTCTTTCATTCATTTAATTTCATAACTTATTTCATTTTATTAAAATAATAATTTGTAGACATATTTTTTCTGTCCCATAGGACACATAGGACATAGGATACAAGGTTGAAGAGGCTGAAACAGTTAAAGTTCTTTAATATTTTTAAAACTGTGGAAATAATTTTAGTCAAAGTCACTGGCGGCTGTGACAAGTCAGAATCCCAATTTGTGCATGTGACAATGAACTGTTTTGTGACTCATACTGAACTCTGGTACAAAGTATAGACTTCAGTATAGTACACTGTCTCCACATACTCTGGTGCACCTGATATGCTGTTACAAAGTCTTTTACCCTGTCCCTTTATCTTTAAATGTGCAGCTTCGAGATAAATACTACATTCTCTTAGCTGGAGTCTGAATCATCTGAGAGCAGACTTAAAAAATATTTCTTTAGTCCAAAGAAGAGGGTCTCTGGCCCCTAATACAGGACTAATTTCTTTCGTATGCAAATAGTAGGGTCTAAATAGATCTATTACACATTTTAATGTAATGATTTTCATTATTTTACTCAAAACATTAAGAGGATTATGGCAAGGACCTAAATTTTGCATCTACCATAAATTCTAACTTTAATTTTCAACCAAGCCTAGTTTGGTTCAGTTCAATAACTCTATTGTAGAGTCAGTCATTAGTGGTCATCATCAGTGCCCTCAGGCTACGTACAGTACTTCAAATCAATGAACTGGACTGAGTTATCCTCACTCTTCCCGCAGTTTGAACGAGGGTAATCTTTACATCCATGCTGAAAGGAAAATATCTTGTATCATTCCAAGCGTGCAGAAACTAAACAGACCCTTATTGTCTGTATTTGGAGCTGTGACGTTGACCTTTCCGAGAGGCGTTACACAATGCCATGGTCATTTAGTAAGACTTCATTAAAGAGGACAATACGCCTTCACTGCCACTGAGTTCTCGTTATGAAACAACTTTGGAGGGAACTTTCAGGGGGAGCAACAGAAACACAGCAGCGTAGTGTCTTCTGGCAGACGGGCTGTCGTCGATCGTAGTGCACCTTTAATGCGATTAGCCCTGGATTAGCCTGATACACAGAGTGCTGGACCTCTGCTTCAGAACTAATCAGCACAAGGGCTCCTTTAATCAATGCTTCCCTTTTCCTCGAGCATTTCACGCATAACCTCATAACCGAGGTTATCCAAAAAATAACCAAACAGAAAAACAAAAAAACAAAGATTTATTTAGAAAGTTGGTATAACTTTTTGCTAATATGTTAACAGGGATTATGAGTGCCATAGCTGCTGTAGCTAGCAGTAGTTACAGTGTTTGCTACAGGTCTGATGGTGCTGATGATATTAGTTTAGAAGGTTTTATAATTTTCTATAATAAAAATAAAATATTTGTTTATATCTTGTAAGGTCTTTTTGTAGGATATTAAATTAACCGACTTTTTAAGACACATATGCTGTTTAAGCCTACCAAAAGAAAATCAGAGTGTGGAAATCACTTCATTACAGTCCAAAAAGTGAAATAACCCTAACATCATCGTGGTTTTGTTTAGCTGCTGTTGAATAGAAGCCCTGGTTTATCAGTTGTGGTTTGATCATTTTGTTTTAGTGTGAAAAGCATGTGGGTCTCTTTCTCAACTCTTTCTCAAGCTAAAAGGGGTGTTTACATGTGTTGCATCATGTTCTTAAATGTAATAAACCACTGCAGCTTCTTCTTCTTGCTAAAATACAATGACACCATTATAGTTTCTCCTATATAATACAAAGGATAATGGCAAATAATCATACATTTCTGACAAAACAGAGAGATTTTGGTAGAGGTTTTTTTCAGTGAATGTGAACTGCAGTCAGGGAAAAGCAGTTGGTGTCTTCTGAATTTCAACTCACCTCTCAACCATCGTAACAGGAAGTGGTCATGCTGTGCCGGAAGTTGAGGAAGAATGTCTTGTATCCTCTCTCGAAACTGCAGCCAGTGGAAGAAGAGAAGTAAAGACATGTGAGTCACAAGTTTTCAGGGAACTATTCAGCTAATCTTTAAATTGACAGTTCTGACCGTAAGGATAAAAAAGAAAAAAAAAACAGTCTTGAGAAA
Source organism: Acanthurus leucopareius (assembly GCA_029814765.1). Classification (NCBI taxonomy): domain Eukaryota; kingdom Metazoa; phylum Chordata; class Actinopteri; order Acanthuriformes; family Acanthuridae; genus Acanthurus; species Acanthurus leucopareius. The sequence goes on from JAQMCX010000047.1 coordinate 8,510,367, forward strand.
TGATGTACTTTTTTAAAGCTAGTTCTACTCTCACTCAACAATGGATATCTGTAGATAAATGATCAATAGACATGTGTCAGTACATTTCAAGTTTCAACAAAATATGTTCACATGCAAAAGAATCTGCAGGTTTTGTTGATTGATGATAAAATGTTAGGAAATAGTTAAATCAATTCACCAAACCAAAGCTAACATATCTAAATTGCTTTTTTGTTGGACCAACTTTTAAAAACCAAGTTATATTCTGTTTGCTATAAAAGAAACTGGACAAAAATGCAAGTAGTCAGGTTCGCGAAGCTGCAACCAGTTAATTTTTTTGCCATATTCTCTTAGAAAATTACTTGAACAACAGGAACCAACACCATGGGCATCACTCTGCTCTTATTAGTCTTGTCTTATCCAATAGACTCCACTCTTTTAGTTATAGAAATGCACAAGATGGAACAGGACTGCTGGATTTGCTCCCAAGAACATTAGTGATACATTGTTAAGCAAAGTCTCAGTCTACATTCGAGTTTCTCCTAAAGGTGTTGGATGGGGTTGAGGTCTGGGCTCCATTACACTGAAATTCCTCCAGACTTAAAGACTTAAAATGTCCTAAAAGTGACAAGGTCCTAAAATATAGTTAGGTTTCATTGAAAATAAGCCACCATTGAGCTAAGTTTGTATTTAGGTCTCTAACCACTGGGCCTTGAGACTATAACAAAAAAGAAGCTTTATTCACTAAAAAGTAATTAGCTTTAATCCTTAATTCACAACTGATTGATCAATTAGTTGACAAAGCAAAAATAAATGGCAGCCACTTACATTATCACTTGATCAAAAATAATATACCAAGAAAATTTTTCAACTATCAAATTTATAAATCATACCAATAAATATAAAATAAAAATAGATTTCAATAAAACATAATAAATAAAACATAAAATGAAAAAAATACTACCAATATAAAATACTGAGGGATTTGCAGCTTGTCTATTGTTGACATCATTGTAAACTATAATGTCTTTGGGATTTGTTGGTCAGACATCAAATTAGAAAGCATCCTTTTGAATTTTGTCATCTATTTGCAGGACTTAACTTGTTTCTTTGTCATATATGGCAGAAAATATCATTTGGGGAGTCTAGACTGCAGGCTAAGCAAGCCACATAAAGATAAGCCTGAGCTATACAAAATTATCATATAATTACTCCAATCATTAACTGCTAATTGCAAACCAGTAGTGAGTCAAGATATTTAGTTTTTTTTTAAATCGTTCTTAAAAATGTCTTATGACGGATCAGCAAAACATTTATTAAAACTTAAATAGGCCCTAACTGTTAAAAAGCCATAAATTGCAGCTTTGAAACCATTTTCTAAAGGTAATAGGTAATTGGAGAGAGTTACCAACCAGATTGCCTATTACATAACAATCAAAGGGACACCAAGGAAGATACTTATATGGTAAAGAGATATTAATGAATTTAAAAGTATGATATTGTCCATATACAAGCATAGCCATTATTATTATTATTATTATTATTATTATTATTATTATTATTATTATTATTACAAAATTTACCTGCTCCAGGGCTTCAGCCTGTTTAGGACTGAGGTCTCCTACTCTTCCGCTCATGTTTGCAACCGCAAGATGCAAGATAAATACAGAGCTGCTTCAAAACCAAACAGACAGAGACACGGAAAAAGAAACAGCACCGTCACCGCCAACGGATATCTGTCTCTGACGCCTCCCTGTGATGCTCATTCACTGCTTCGCTATCCGGTTATCCTCGCTGTCAGCTGCCTGCAGACGTAAACCGACCAGGAAAAGAAAAAAAAAAATGTAAACACGACGGTCACACAGCCCGTTACACTCCAGTCCAACCGGCTGAGTCGGCCAAAGATATGAGAAAGAACAAGAGGTTCACTCGCTACTATAAGCAGAAACCACATATAAGACAAGTCCCACCCCCCCAAGAAGTTCCTCCAAACTAGCTTCCACTAACATCACCGCTTTTGCAGAGAGTAATTGATAATTATGAGAAATGAAGTGATATTGTGTCAGCATACAAACAGCATATGATTTTATCTAAACAGTAAAGCATGAAAAGCTTCAGATTTTGACAGACATTTTTTATGAAATGAAGGAAGGTTAGAAGTGGGCCACATGAACTTAAATAACCCCTAACTTAAAATTTTCATAATATTATTTTTTCATACCCTGCATATCAAATGAACCTCCCCTCTCCCAAAACAGTGCTGCTTTTCTGAGCTCATGAAAAGAGCAAAAGTTGACTTTTTTAAGCTAGGTGGTTTTCACTGGACTGTAGTGCTGCAAACATATGATTAGCTATCTAACAGAATGTGCATTGGCAACATGATAATTGATCATATCACCAACGTATAATCAATACAACTTTGTTTGAAGCTGATGAAAATTATTAAGTTCCCATTCAGGGTTGTCTTTTTGGCAGAACCGGAGCACGTGTGAGAGGTCAAATAATTGTTCATCAATAAAATGCTCAAAAATGAAGTAATCCTATTAAATTAAATTGGTTATGATAAATTTTTCAAACTAAAGCATCATGTAATATCCGATTTAAACTTGAAGTAAAACAACGCATTTATTTTTTGCACACTTGATTACATAGTAGTCGAATGATGTGAAATGGGTCATTTTTTACCTTTGGAGTGATTCATCTCTAATTAAATGCAATAGACAATCTTTGGTAGTAATCCGAAAATCTTTGACATGCGCACCTGAAATAAGAACTGTTAAAAAACTTTCTTTTCATTGGATTAAGTAATTGAGTTAGTCCAGTCGGGTACAAATATTACCCTTTGGAATTTTTTTTTTCTTTTTTGTCAAAGCCTCGCCTATTTTTACTTAATATTGGGCGTCATAATATTATCACATTACGCAAGTACAACATAAAACAGTCAGATTTTTTGATTTTTCTCTGTAAAAGCTCACTCACTGTAATGGTAAATTACTCCTTGAGAAATTAAGTGAAGGATTGGTCCTAATATTTTATACTGCACTCAGTCTGTATTTGAAGCAACGGGTCTGAGTCATGGCTTTAAAGCGAAGAAACAAATGTGGGACGGTACTCTCTCATGTTGACACCTTCCTCTCTGGCTGCAAAAACTCAACTGTCAAGAAGCTGTAACTTTACGTTTACGGGAAAAAAGGGACATTTTATGCTAACATAGATTTTTGTCAGCATGGTGTATAATTGACCAGAACAACTCCATTGTTGGTTCCAATATCTTGCAGCACTTTACAAGTGTACCGGTTTACAGCCAAGATAATAATCCTCTCAACTCTTCCGGTTCAATCCGGAAACTGCCTCCTCTTGTTTACATTCTTCGAGGGGTCTAGCTAGCTGGCAAACAATAACGCTGGCAGCGTTCCGTAAATTATGGGTAACAGGTGATTATGTTTGTATATTTATAACAGTTTTCTGCTTTGTTTTCACTCGGTTGTTGTTTGGGACATGGCCTCAGCTCGCTTCTGGCGCTGTCTCTGGATAACGTTACCGCTCCTCTTGCTGCGGTGGCCGGGGTTGCTGGTCGCGGCGGAGCAGGTCGCTCTGGTGGAGGTTTTCCTGGAGCAGCGGCCCGGTATCAGCGCTCTGCTCCAAGGGGAGGTGGTGGAATCGAGCAAGGGCAACGGGGACTCCGAGCATCAGGACGAGGACCAAGAGGAGCTGAAGGGACAACTGGTCCTGGTAAGTCGGTCGGAGGGGCGTAGTCTAATTTATGATGAAACCACACGGTAGTTTCCGCGGACCGTCTACATGAGGGAAAATGTAGTCAAACTGAAAGGGAATTTATGAGTCTGCTGCCTTGACATTTAGAGTAACTTTAAACATTCACCACAAACGAAAAACAGAAATAGTCCCACGTCAAGAACAGCTGATGCCACTGATGCTCTGCAGGAAAACATACTATCAATCTCACAAACACTCTATTACTTTCAAAATCTTTTATTGCTACTCTTTTGTTAGTATCGTAACATAGTCAGTTTCTGTGCAAAACCAGTAAAAAGTCTAAGAGTTTGAAATTGAAAACAGTGTCACACAAACATAGAGGTTAAAATCGACATCACCGAACTTATAAACACTCGGTTTGTCAAGGCCTGAGACGCACGAAAGATAAATGTCACTCGTGTAAAAACCCGACAGCGTAAAAAAAACTACTCACAGGTACAGCTTTATGCCTACCAGATGTTCCTGACCTTCTGTCTTCCCTGCATGCTATTGTTGAGGTGTGCAAATGTCCCTTTTCACCAAAATGAACCAACAACCCGTGCTCCTCCTGCATGTAGCCCCACAGGTATAATCCTCAAAAAGGGTAGCTATCTTCCCTTTTTAACTGCTGCCACATGTCCCATTGATCACATAAAAGTAAGTCGATCAGTACCTGCTGAAGAGCACCTGGCAGTCCCCAGGAGGTGGATGGGCCAGTTCAAAGTCCCTACTGTGGTCCATGCCAAACCTGAACAAGCCCAACTAAGTCACTGAGCTTGTGCCAACCCAAATTGACATGTGATATGAAACACATGAAATTAGACCAGTTTTTTAGTAGTACAATAAATATAGTCAGAGATTATATTTAATTAGGTTTTGATAGAAATTCGGTTCGAAAAGATGAACGAAAAAGTAAAAAATTTTATCTGTTGCCTCCCTGAAGAGCCACTGCAGAGTAGCTCCTGATAAAGGCAGCTTTATCGGTGCATATTTAGGGAAGTTTTAAACTGTCACTGCATGATAACATTCAACCACAGCTCTCTGCACGGCTTGTTAATTTTTAAAGGAAGAAGTTATGTCTGACAATGTTAGAATTTCCACCCTGCAGTTCAACTGTTCTGTGTGTTTCCTTTTCACAGGTTCGGGATGAGGAGACGAAGGTGAACAGTGGAAAAGCTGAAGATGACACCAAAGAGCAGGAGCCATGGATCGGGGTGGTGCCTGTGGAGATGGACGACAGCAAGGCCTCCACTGGAAACCAGGAGTCCTTCGCTGATGCAGTGGTCAGTAAGGTAAGAAGTTAGATTTACTATAAATCTAAAGTGAATTCTCTTCATGCTGATATGAAATAATAAGGAAAACCTAACATGCACCCTTTCTGTTAAAGATGAAACGAGCACTGGTCCTCGGAGCGTCTGCTCTGATCATTCTGGCTCTCAACCAAAACACCGTCAGTGAGGTAAATCTATGCAAACTGAATCTCCAACCTAGATTCTGTATCCTGACCTTGAAGTTTACAATATTCAGGCTAAAGGGGATAGTACGAGCTTTATAAAGTGGGGTTAATATAAGGCACTTATCTATAGTCCGTGAATTATCTGAAGTCAGTGGTGGTTTGCGTGCCCAGTTTGGTACAGCATCTCAAGTTCTGGTGTAGGTAGTTAAGCAATAGACTCTGTGGATTGGAACAAAAACATTTTGGCCATCAAGAAAAGGACGCCTTAAAAAATCTATATCAGTTTACTTCAATGCTATATTTAGAACATTTTTAGCACTTTATCTTGCCATCAAGCAATTCTTTCCCAAAGGAAAACTGAAGCTGTTATATCTATGGTCTCCCAAAACCACCAGACTTCTTTGACAAAAGCATTTTTTTTAATACACAAAACAAGGAAGTTGCTGATCTATATCATGTTTTTATCTCCAAATTATCCTCTTTCTGTTGTAGATGGATCTTTCTCAGGTGCTGTCCAAGCCTATCATTGTGATTCAGACATCCGAAAATGTCACCAAGTTGATTGGAGCTCTGCTCAGGTACAGAACACTTCAGTTCACTACAGTGATAACTGACTTTACACTGACAACAAGGAAACAGGTACTTCCACCCGTATTTTTCTCTGAGCTGAGTTGAATTAAGTTGTATCGCAGATACAAAGCAACAAATACTGTTTGTGTTATGTATGAAATGAATTCATGTCAAATGATTCCTTAGTTAGTGGCTGTTAGCAGAAATTAGACAGTGCTCAACTGTGAATAAAAGTAATCAATGCTAAAAATCAACTATAACCATTTTACATCAAAACCTAACATGGTCCGACTTCTAACCACAATTATTATTTCTCACTTTCTCACTATAATCACTTCACATAATGGCAGTTGCCAGTATACACTTGATTTTTGTTTTTTTTGTGTATTAATTCATCATGTGTGCCATTAAAGTCACAGACTGAACTAAATGTAAAAAGAAAGAAAATGTGTAAAACTCACAGTAATGAGGTTAGTTTGTGCTTAAATAGTGTTCTAGGATCTTTTGTTGCACTAAGTGATGGTTGTCTCTCTACAGAGGTCTTCGAGCCACGGCAAAAATCACATACAAGACGATCCTGCAGGAAAACCTGGTGAGCTCCTCACTCAATCAGCTGACAGTGTGTTTCTCAGTTGTTAGCACCCTCCAGTGGTGGGTGAACAGATGACAGGCTGAGCTGACAGTGAGCGCATGCTACTGTGTGTTCGGGCAGGGAGCCACGCTCACGCTGTGGTCCAGCTGCGGTCGATCGAGAGGAGGTCGCTATGGAGAGTGGCAGGGGGTCATCTGCACAGGAGAGACAAACTCTCAGGTCCAGGTGGGGGAGCAAAACAGACAAACTATCTGTTGATGTGTTTTTTAGCTGCTGTAGGTCTTGAGGAACTGCATTGATTTTACATATCAAAGTCTGTTTGCAGGTGTTTAGGAGTACAACTACATATGAGGAAAAATCTTTGCATATAGCCCAGTAAGAATATATATATATGATATATATATAATCATATATATGATTAATTGCCCTAAGTTGGCCTGCCTTGGAGCTGAAGCCTTCCTCTATAGCCCACTCCTCATACTCATACAACATAAAACTATTTTTTAAAAATTGGTTATTTATCTTTTTTCAAAAGAATATTATAGTTAAAATTTTAAGAAAATAATAAAAGAGAAAATAGGGATATAGACAATTTGTTGTGCAAATGTGATTTAACTTTATAATATGATCTGCAGCAGCTCATTTTCATTTTCTCCTCTGTGCTAAGTTGTAATGATAAAACAGTGTATTTAAATGAACTTTTAAGGGACCATGCGATAAAATAATCTTTCTTTTCTCGCATGTCTGTAGAAGTACCTGCAGCAGCTGTGGGACACCGTCCTCCTGGTGGCTCTGATCCTCAGCACTGGAGTCATCGTTCAGGCTCGCTGGCAGTACCAAGACCACCAGCCAAACAACGACTTAGAGGTATCTGATATCATTACAGGTTATTTGTGTTATGCTGATATTTACAGCATAACATATTACTCTGAAATGGGCCATTCTGTTTAATGAATGCTTCATATTTTCATCTTGATCCAACTTGCTTTTGTCCTTTTACTCAAGTCCTTCTTACAGTTTTCCAAACTGTCATTACTAATTTTAATAGTCTGTTTGTGTTCAGCTGCCTTGATAAGAATTTCGTTAAAGTTTTAATCAAGGGTTTGTCATTAGTATGTTTTCAATAATATTTTGTTGCTCTTTTTGGTAAACTGTCATTAACATACTTTGTAAAGTCAATTCATTTACTTAATGCTTAATTTTTATCTTCAGAATCATAACACTTCAGTGCTACATAAACATACACAGTTCCCTGTAGCATTAATTAGCAAACAGTTTTTTGTCAACACGCTTGTCCTCTCGGTAATACTATGAACTCTGCATTTATGCAAAGTTTTTTTGCTATTCTTTTGCAGAGCATGTTAAGTCAACCTTGTACTATAACACCAAAATCCAGTAGTTTTAATCTGTACTGAAAGGTAGGGTTAAACAAAATACTAAAATTTTTGTAGCTTTTCAGTGTTTCTTCAGTAAAGTGGAGGAGTGGGCAGGGTCAGTGTGAGAACAATCTTTGTCAAGTCAAGGGATGATTGGGATCTAGGTGGTTAAAGCTTGACAGTACTGTTTAAGTGGAGAAGGACTTAAAAGGACAAAGAACACATGACTGAGCAACCATGTATTGATGTGTAGTCACTGTACATGGTGTACACACAGATACATGGAAGACCAAACGAAACAGCAGACTGAACTGAACTCATGTAAAAAAATAAAAAAAACATGTTGCATAATTTTCTGCTGTTGTTTCTTCAGCTCCTGTCTAAACAGGATGTCCTGAAGACAATGTCGTCCCTGAAGACAAAAACATATCGTCAACCCAAAAAGTGGTGTGACCCATCACAGCCGGTGGAGACGGACAACTGTGCAGTCTGTCTGGAGCCGTTCAACAACAACCAGGTCAGCCGACACCCTCATTTAGACTCAGCTGATATTTCAGGATCTTCAAAAAGATACAGAGGGAAACGGTTCTGCAGTGATTTGATACAAACTGTTGTTTATGTCTCAGTGTCTTCGGGTGCTGCCGTGTCTTCATGAGTACCACAGAGATTGCGTCGACCCCTGGCTGCTTCTGCAGCACACCTGTCCGCTCTGCAAACGCAGCATCCTCAGTGAGTTTATGTCACAGCACCAAGCACAGTTACACAACACTATCTGATGATGTTTGACTCATGCATGTTGTTCGAGTCGAAAACACAGTATTAAGGTTACTTTTCTGCAAGGGAGCTCTGTCCAACCAAACATCAGTAATGGGTGTGCTCTTTTGCCTCTGCAAGCACACCCACTTATGATGTGTGTCCCTGTATGAACTGAAGGTCTCAGGATTTTAAATGTATACCAATATTAACAGTTTCATAAACTTAAGTTCATGAATTTCCATGCAAATAGATTCATCACAGGTAACCATCATTTAACTTAACAACCAACATTTAAGTTAATTTAGCAACATGTTTAACGGGTGCAACTGGTTGGCAGGGAAAAGTGTGGCTTTGGAAAATATGAAAATCATAACTCTGTTCTTTTTAAAAAATTATTCATAGATAATTCTTTCAATGCAGTAGACGCTCATTTGTAAAGAGTAAATCCTGGTCAAAGCCTTGATTCAAATGTCTCTCTTCTCCAACCCTCTCCAGGCAGCGTATGCAAAGACAGTTAACAGTCACCTCCACCTCCATCTCCTCCATCACTGCTGCAGCAGCAGCAGCAGCAGCTCTGGGAATCAACTCTCATCTCTTCCTCTGTGACACTCCAGTAGCCGTTTTCTTTTAATGACCTCACGCTTCCTCTTTCCAGCAATGGATTGTGGGAGCAAAATATAAACTTCTCACAGCAGCTGGCCAGCCGTGGGTTGGACTGTGGACCAGTCCAATTTTGAAGTCAGACCCTCGGGTGCTGCAGGTCTCACAGTCACACAGTGGTAGTGCAAACACAATACTATGAAGTACTGTACCGGTACTGTTGTGAGTGAACAGTACTTCTTACTGGGATCATGTTACTGTACAATTGTGGAAATATTTGTCTGTATGTGTGATATACAGCACTGAAGATGTGACTAATGAGCGTGTTCGTGCTCATTGTGACTCTTCAAACGAACACCTTCTGCTCTGCGTTTGTGCAAACAGCTGAAAACAATACATTTGGCTTTTAATCGGCAAACACTGATAACCTGAGCGAGAGTCTGGGAGTTAGTAGCTTCTGCATGGACACTTAATGCTTTATGGTTTTAAGCATGGAGATCCAAATGATGTCAGTAATCTACCTATTAAGTGGATTAACAGAGTTTAAAGGGGACTCCTTTAGTGTCCAATCCAATATTTTGCTTTTCAGTGTTACTTGTAGAGGTTCTGTAGTTGTAGTCCAGAAGTAACTGTGCTGCAGTCAGTAGCAGGTGTTGAAAAGCTATTTACTTATCCTTTATATGCCTTATGACTTACTGCAGAGTGAAGGAACCCAACCAACAAACACTCCTACCGGAATTATAATTTAAAAATGTAGTTGTTGTTGCTTTTAGCCATTAGCAATAGAAGTATTGAAGAGGTAGGCTGGTAAACATCTTGTCGAGGCCACAGCTTTCTTGAGTTCTCTCTCATGTTCTTTGCTTCCTTCCTTTTAAAGGGTTTGTAAGAAGAAGTCAAAACCAGTTTTGGGTTCTGACAACATGATTAAACACAAGTTTTCCTAACAAGTTCAGCTCATACATGATGCAAGAAACATGTCTTCTTTCTCTGACATGTAACCACAAAAGTACTTCCAATTACTTGCAATTAAAAAAATAATTACTTGAACACAACATCTTGGGGAAATAATCGTTAAGAAAAAGCGTCTGCCAAATTTCACTGCTTGTCTTCATTTAAAAAAGAATAGCTCAGCATTATGTTGAGTGGGCTTATTCACTTTGTTGCTGAAACTTAAATTAAAATATTGTTACCTCTCTCATGTTTGTATATTCAACACCAGCAGCAGACCAATGCAGCTCAGCATAGAGACTTAAGAAACTGTCCTGCTCCCATCCCTGAAGTCCATGTATTAGCCTGGTGTATCTCATTTGTTTAGTCTGTGCTAAAACCAAGCGGAAAACTGACAAGTTTGGCTTTAAGGGGAGTACGTGCTGGACTGTTTGTTGGTCAGTAACTTTTTGAAGTCTCCAGAAGCTGGCAACTTATTGGCTTCAACGCCCCCCCCTTAAAATAATCAAGTACCTTTTCCATGTTGTCAGTTGAACAAACCAAACTACTGTGAGGCAGGTTTTTGTCAGACAGAGCGTTTAGACAGAACCAAGCCAGCACTTTCCTCCTGCTTTTAGTCTTTATGCTAAGCTAGCTGACTGCTGGTCGTAGACTTATACGTAATTTGAAAACATGAGATTTTTATTTATCTACTTATCTCACTCTTGGCAAGAAATCCAATTAGCATAGTTCTCAGAAATATCAGACTATTTCTTTAAAGTTTTTATGTGTACAGAAAGTAATTGTTTAAATAAAAATGCTGAAGTGCAAAGTGAAAGTAGAAACCATTTTCCAGTCTTATTTTGCTCATTTGCAGCACAGCAAAACAGTTTACTCGGTGAAGGTGGATAAAGAAAAATAATTTTGATATTTCAATATTATGGGAAATAATTGCGATCATTATTATAAGTCCTTACTGTGCAGCCGTACTCTGAACCTTGTGCAAAACATTTCTGTTTAAAAGAAAAGTCTTATTCAAGTGATGTTGGCCTTCTGTCAGTAATGACTCAAACAGAGAAGATATCAAAAACAGTATTATTGTATTTATTTTATGTTTTTGCAATGTCAACGTCAAAAAGCAATTACATGTGCTTTTTTTTGTTACAAAATGCTCTGATAGATCTGTTCTCTTTTTTAGAAAATAGTATGTGCATGGCAACATGTATGAGGTTTTCTCACAGCTAGTCTGAGAAACATGAGGCCTCTCTGTGCAGCATGTGCTTCCAAACACAACAGCATCAATATGAGATGGCCATTGACTTCTCTCTTTTTTTTTTCTGCTTGTTACATTTTGTATTTGTTGTTTATTATGAAGGCTGGACAAGAGCGGTGTGAGCTGGGTGGGTGACATCACATGTATGCACTTGTCATTACATGCAGAAGCCTTTAAGCAAAAGCTTCTCGTGCAGGACGAGTAGTAAGAGCCACGCAGCCTGACTGCCGCTGATGTCCAGACTTTACCACCAGGTCAGCAATTGTTCTTCCAGCCTCAGGAGGAACCACAGTCCCTCCAAAAAGCTGTATGTCACTTCCTTTTATTCCTATGTTGTCTATTTCATGATGATGATGTCAAAGATCAATCACTCTGGATCTTAATAAACTGATTTGTTACTTGGCAAAAATAAAGGTCTTACTCTTTGTCCGTAGTCTCTGGCTTACACTCAGGACTTTGGTTTTTAATTAGCCATAAATGAAAGTCATTTGGGCTGAACATTCTTTATGCTCAAACGCTAAAAGTAGATGTTCTCAAACATTTCAGCAAGTTTCTTGGCAACATCTGGTCACTTAAAACCAAAATGTTGTCATGCCAAAGAAAGTTGGTAAACTAATTCAACTTTTCATCGGTCAACAACTAAAAACCTTCTGTGGCTTTTGAGCAAAGACAGCAGCTTCAGGGCTAAGGTGTGACTGTGGATACGAACTGTGGGCACCTTATGAACAACTATTAACCCAGAACAACAACTAAGCCCCAGTTTTTCTTTCCCTCCATTGACTCACACCTCAGCAGCCTCCCTGCTGTCCCTCCCTCCTCCTCTCAGTGTGTTTGGTTCCAGCAGCAGGTCGTCATCCCACACTTCAGGAGGGGATCATGCCTTTGTTCCTCTTGCGGTCGGCCATTGTGCGACGGTTGTGGTTTGACACGCGGCTCTTATTAGCCTCCTTTTTGCGTCGGTCCAAGAATGTCTCCAGGGTCTGTCCCTGGCCTTTGGGTTGGCCCACCACGTTACTGGAACGCTCTGGTCGAAAACTGGAATAGATGAACAGAGGAGTTAACAAAGGTTTGACCAGGGCTTGCATCATACGCATGTTTCCTTAGAAGTTAAAAGAAAAATTTCCACCAAGTTTTTAATGTCATACTTGTGTTTGAACTTTGATAAAAATAAAATGAGAGACTAAAAGAATTGTCTTTTTTAAATTTAATATAACCATATAACAGACAGATTGTGCCTAATCTTTAAAAATGTTTGAATAATAGTTCTGATTTTATCTATACTATATATTTGTCTCAGCCCAAATCATTTGCTTGTCTTATAATCTGAACATTTCACTACCTTAAGCACTCTATTTAGAAAAGTGGGGGAACAAAATACAAAGAAAAGACATGGAAGAAGTCTTGAAACGTATTTCTTTTATGAAGGAAGCTGGATGGAAACACGAGAATTTCCGAAGTGGAGATTGACCTTACCCTTTCCTTTGCTGCATGGCAGCTCTTCTAGCTTCAGCTCTCTCCCTCAGCAGAGCCGGGTCCTGCACAAACTGGTCCCTGTTCACATTGTTCTGAAATAAAATGGATTCACGTGTAAACATACAGTTGGAAAGTTGTAAAAAAGAGAGCTGAGAGTAATTTGACAACACATCTGTAGCTAGAGCATTTCATTTTAAGAGACCAAAATACTTAGGAATCAGGTGAGGTGTGAAAAACTCCTTATTCTGCACAATAAGTAGAACAAAGGGTGGGTCAGGTGATTCTGTCAAATCTTCCATTACAAGATATTATGGAACCTTTACTCCACAGTCTGGTTGTCCTTAATTCTAAAAGATGAAACAGGCCAAACATAAAGGAACTGTACTTCACTGGCCTGTTTAATGGTTGTGTTAGATTTTGGATCAAGCAGGACCAGTTGAGACAAGCATGTGCCGATGGGGCGAATAAAGTTGTTTTTATCTTTTTTTGACCAGAGGTGACACAACTGCCTATTAAAATGGGCATTTTACACCAGGGCCCTCAATCAGTGTGCTATCAAAACTGTCAATATTTAAGCGAAACAAATAAATAATCCCCACTGAGCTTTAACATGGCTCAGAAAGAAAAATTTTGCTCCTGGAAAGTTGAATCTACTATCTTAAGTGGTTTTAGTACCGGTAAAGTTTCCTCTTCTTCATCATCTTCACCCTCCTCATCACCCTCGACCTTGTTTCCTTTTCTTAGTACCTGTGGGACTGTGAAAGGTCTGCAGGAAAACCCAAAATGAAAATGAAAAAAAGTACATGAAACTGAGAAATGAAAGAGTGCTTTTTAAATTTTGTTTCACGGTGTATAAACATTAAAAAAGACACAAAAATTGTGCAATTTACCGTCTGCTCAGCAAACTGTCTCCATCCAGGTCATTAGCTCCCACTTGGTTCATGTCGTAGGTGTCGTCATACTCATCATCGTAGTCATCAAGGCCATAAGTGGCTGCACTTTCACCAGGTTCGATGACAACCTCATCCACCACTGTTTGGTAGTTCTGATAGCGTTCTTTCTGCTCAGCTATGTGCCGCTTGTCGTTCAGCATCTCTTGAGCGCTCTCGCCTTTCCTGCAAGAGTGAGAGAAAACACAGCAAGGTTATAACTGACCTCACACTTTCAGAGTTTTTAAGAACAGAACAACAAAAAAAGAAGGTGACTTCATGGCTATAATTCAACAATTTGAGCAGGATTGAATGTAGCGGTTTACATAATCATTAAAATTGGTTTTTAAAAAGGAGTCCAGTTCTTACTTCCTGCCCTTCCAGATGCGGGACATGTCCACCTGGTCCCTACGGAAGACGTCAAACTCGTCATCATCAAACACGTTAGATCTTTGGTTCAGAACATTTGGAAGCTCCTCCTTCACTGGTCTGAAAGGACAGAAGATGAACTGGGATCAAAGAGCTGCGTCACCAAATATGCCATTATTAATAACTGAACAAGTAATATTGCAAGCACACAGAATTTAAACAGACTTTTGTTACATTTTACTGGAGCCAATGACAATGCTTATCATCTGTGAGTAAAGCAAGAGGCTGTATGATCAGTTTATTTGAAATCTGCTGAACTTTGGTCCCTCTGCTTGCAGTAACTTGTTGATCATTTTAATCCCCAGCCAGTTTTTGTTTCACACAGTCATACACAGCTCTTTATGCTGAAGTGCTAAACATTAACTTCTAGTTCACGTTACCATGAAACTGTTGACAAAAATGGCAACATGTCAGTTATTTTATTACTCTGGTTTGGGTACCTCAAAGTGATAAAGCACAAATTCTCCTCCTCGTGCCAACAATGAAAGGAAACACAACAAAACTTTGACGCCATCTAAAAAGCTACCATCCCATAAACCCACTGTAACACTGTAACCTACAGGCGAACTAACTTGTACTTTGTTAAGGCAAAAAAAGTAAACGCTTACATTTAGATGTTATCCGTAACATTCCTCAATCACAAAAGTCTGAGTCAAACACAACAAATCTTACCAGGGTTATGTGATACTGAAACATCCATCTTTGTTCTCTATCACCTAGCTGTTCTTATCCACAAGTGTGCATAAACTGCACATTATAAACTTCTTTTAAGATTCCAAAAATGTAAAATTATCAGATATCACCATAAGAAGCCATTGGAGAATTACTGTTTATTGTGTTGGCTAGAAAAAAAATCAATATTGGACAACCCTTATTAACAAATTATGGAAAAGGCATCTCAGGACATGGTGCTACCTTGGCATGGCTCGGTCAAGTATGTCCAGGTTGGGGGCCAAGCGGTCCTCCAGGATGTTGTTGATGACCAGCTCTGAGTTGTAGTCGTACTCCTCCAGGCAGGCCAGCAGGAAGCCTTCACCCAAATCAGGCAGCAGGTCCCTGATACATGACAGCAAGGACTCAAGCTCGGCTCCGCTCACTGGACACACTGCACCCTGAAGACACACAGACAACCCGTAAAATAACAATGCTGCTGTCGTTTTCAGAGCAGGTTGTCTGTCCTCCTTTTATGCTTTTTATAAATAATTTTAAGCCGCTTCTTCCTTTGTATTTGATGCTATACAATTTATTTTTTAGTCTATAATTTTATAATATTTTTTGGTAAACAAGCATGTGACATTATCTGTGAAAATTCCAGCTGGTAATCAGTGATAATAAAGTGCTTATGACAACACATATGGTCATAAAACAAAATTATCTGTAATCAATAATTACAGAACTCACATTATTTCCTTTTCTGGGAACATCCAACATGGCCTCTGCTCCCCTCGGTTCTCCTTCTGGCTCTCGGCTCTCCTTAAGACTAAAGCCAGCTGAAGACGTAGCAGCAGCAGCAGCAGCTCCCTGATAGGCCGAGGCTGTGGAGACGTTACTTTGAATCTGGCTCTGTGGTTTCCGTCTCCCCACACTCTCCCAGGCACTTTCCACCCCCTGGAGCAGGTAGGACATCCGGGTCTCATCACTGAGGGGTGCAGGCAGTTAAGGAAAGGAAACAACCAGTTCTGATTTGGAGATCCTTCCTCAATCTTCAATGTCTCTCCATCACAATGAAATTTTAACCCGATTAGGGCTGCAAACAATGAATGATATCATTATTGATTACTCCACTGATTATTTTGTGGATTAATCATTTGGTGTACAAGCAAAAAGAGAATAAGCCCACAGCAAAAGGAGATCATGAAATGTATTTTTTGTCTAACTGACTTGCCCAATATTGAATTTCCTTTTTGACTTGATTTGCTCTGCTTGCTTCAAAACAAAGAAAACAAACAAACAACCATCATAAAAAAAATGTTATTTTTAGCTAGTACTGTGTGCAGAATGTTATAAGCAATAAAATTCAGTTTACACAAAGATATTGCTGTAAAGCTAATAAGGATACATGACAGGAAGGGCCTGCTGTAGGAGGCTGACGTCATCTGCGATGGGAAACTGCTCATCATAGTCTGACAAGAATCTGATAGAACAAAGAAATGCAACAGTGAAGCACTTTATAAACACTGCCATTGTGTTAAGATAAAAGTCAAACAAAAGCCATCATGAGCTCTGGAGGCGAACCCTTATCTTAACGCGCAATGTTACCTTTTCTCTGTTAAGAAAGATGTGAAATGTTGAAGGAGCTCTTCTGCAAATGTTTGCTTGTTTTCCTCCCTGCAAGGCAACAAACATCAGCAGAATAAACATATGCATGTGTAATGGTCGTCACTAAGATGCCTGTTGAGAGTTTGGATGTCTCACCCCTCCAGGATCGGCTGTAAACAGGTGTGATGCAGCAGCAGATGAGCTGTCTCAACCATCTTGCGACAGGAGTGGGACAACCTCTTCCACAGGTCCTCCTGAAGACTGAAAGAAAGGGTTTGGGAGATTATCAACCATCTCTCATTAATTTACTCAACATGTGGTTCTCAATTTATTGCCTTTGCACTTGCATTTGCCTTTAAAAAATGTCTTTAACCTCGGCAGAAACTCACCTTTTATCATCAAAATTCCTCTTCCTTACTGCCTTCTCGAGGTCAGGCACGGCGGTCTCATAAAATGAGGTCAGTCTGCCAGGAGAGGAAACAAAATCATTATGAAAACCTTTGTGGTTCACCATGAGCAGTGTCACTGCCACTTTACTCCTTCTGTCTACCTGCTGAGGAAACCATGGGAGTGGAAGCTGGAGCAGGCAGCAGGGAAGATGTCCAGGAAGGCATGGATGGTGCTGGTCGAGTCACACAGGTACAGAATGAGGTCTATGAGTTCCTGAGACACAGAAGAAAACACATGCGTCATCGCTGACATGGAGCAATCGTTTCACTCTCTGTGTGTCCCCTAAGTCACACTGAAGCTTAGGCTTGGTTCACACTGGCTGTTGTTACTGTGCTTTCTTATCACAATTACTGTAGTAAGCTAATTAACAGATAAGTAACAGTACAATTTTCAGCATTTATTTCAGTAAAGTATTGAAAATTTCTGTATTTGAATATGTTTTACACATTTGTTTTGGATTTGAAAAATTTCAATTTTTTAAAGACAAATCACTAGTACAGGGGATACTATGATTCTTACAGTACCAGTAAGTTCTACTCATCAGCATGTTGTAAAATAAGACCTACGGATGTGTCATCAATCTGGGTATTTCCATTCTAGATCATCAGATCATCCTGATCAATAACATATGATGTTATTGATGTTATATGATGTTATGATGTCATTGTGCTAGTACATAGATATGACATGTCTGTAATGTAAAACATGGATTTTTCCGGCTGAAACTCATATCTGATAATTAATGGCTTCTCATGACCAATACAGACATCTGATTATTTCATCTTTTCATTTTAAAAAGAGGTTCATAACTTGTTGTTTATCAAAAATCCAGGGTTAAGAAAGGCTAGACTTAGTGAGCATAGATGGTTGATTTGATATTTCATAGCTCGTTTGGTATGTTGTTTGTCAGCTTGCAACTGGCGGTGGCTGACAAAGTGTAAGTGGTTGTAAAGTTCACTCTGGAGGTTTCAGGTATCTTAATTAGCTTTTGAATTTGTGACATACCTAATCTAGCTTGCTTGGATGCGTTTGAATCTCTGATTTTAGGGAAGAGAGCACACATCGCCCTCTGTAGTAGGGGAATGTGAAAACACCTTTCCAGTAACATCTTTGGACAGATTCAACATGTTTGTGTTTGTCTGACCTGCTGGCTCATGGTCATGGCAGTGGGCTGTTTGTTTGCGCTCAGTTTCATCGGCTCCATTGCTGTGGCTCCTTCACACTGGAGACCAAATTTATCCAGAATGGTGTCAAACACCTAAAGATGGTGAAGATTAAAAGAGGTGAAAATTACCTATAATCTCACAGAAAGACATTACTACTCACTATGAAGAGTGTATTGCTTTTGTCCAATTTTTTCATATGAATAAACAAACATCTGAACTTACCTGTAACACAGTGGGCACTGTCTCGTTGAGGTCACCGTAGTAAGATGGCTGCTGTGTAAAGATGTTCTCTAAAAAGGACATCATAATGAGAGTTAACACAGCATAACCAACTACCAATCTAACTTACACATCTTATCTAATTAAAATATTTTTCATCACAATACCATATGATGATCAAAGCTGAACCTAAACATGCAGCTCACCTATCATCTTGTGTAGCAGCTGGCTGTTGCCCTTTCCAAAGAGCACACACAGATCCAGAATTTTGGGAATGTCAAACAGGAAGTTCTCATAGATAATTTCACCAAACACAGCTGGTGTGATAAAGTTCTCCTGTGGAGGAGAAGTGTAAGTCAAAAAGTTTAATTGTGGCAAGAATTTGATATCATAGCACACAGTAAGTAACTGCACTCTCAAGGTACTATCAAAGTATACCAGAATCTCTGCTCATGAGTAAATAATTGTTCCCTCTTTAGAGTGTGTATATGGATGCTGGGTCTACCTTGGACTCTTTATGTGTGGCCATCCTGAGGAAGGTCAAAAAGACCACCCTGTGGACTGAACGCTGCATGTCGGCCACTGCCGGTGAGGAGGGCAGGGTGACAAGGTCGAGGCCGCGGGGAGCGTGATTCAAGTAAGAATCTAGGCACCTCTGAAGAGATTCATCAAACACCACCTAAGGGAGGAGCCAGACCACAGCAGAAGAGGGAGTGGGAAGAAACTTAAAAGAAGTAAATCTTAAAAACTCTTCACTGCTGTCATTTTATCTACAGTGTATTTACAAGCATTCAAATGTTTACAGCTGTTTTACACCTTTTTGAACAGAGAGTGAGATGTAGCTGAGATGTTTACATGTTAGCAATCCCTCACCTGACACCAGAACTTGTCATGGGGCAGTGCAAGCAGCCACTCCAGGTCCTCTGTGATGAATTTGGCATGTTCCAAGAACTCCTCCACCTCAGCAGGAGAGCCGTCTTCTGGTGGGGGCTTGTAAGGCACAAAACAGCGCTCCTCCTTCCTGGCTGGGTGCTGATGTAGAATAAAAAAAGCAAGCAGTTTTGATATTAAAAGTCTGGTTATTTCTAGAGTGTCACATACTGCTCTTTGAGAGTATGTCTCTGTAGGTATGAAGTGATATGACTCACCAGTGCAGGCAGTGAGTGTTCTTTTCCCAGCGGTCCAGGCTCAGTCACCTGTTGCTCATCCAGTGGCACTCGGGCACAGGCCATGATTTCTCCCTCTTCAGCTTTTTCTGCCAAGTAATTCCGTGTTAGAGAAATTTTAAATACTTTTTGCTCTGCACACTAGTCATTTCATTGTATTTGTAAATTTATAAAAGGTATATGAATTTACATCAGAGTAATGAAATGCTTACATACTATAGCTGTTTCATTACATAACACAGCCTTGGTAACTCTTAAGCTTGTATAATAAATAATAAAATAAGATAAATAGGAATCAAAATGGGACAGTTAATATACTGTGACACAATGTAAATATCTCAAGCTTTTTCTTTATTTGTACAGAGCAACTATGGGCAAATAAATGAGAAGGTTTGCTGTTTGGTAATGATGAATTTACAGGGGTGTTGCCTTTATATGACTGAGTATAATTTGTTTTTTTGGGGGGTATAACAATACAGGATTCTTATGTCATCTTGTTCACAACTTGAACCAAAAACTAAAAGTTTTTTTCTTTCATTTAATATCTATAATATCTCCATTGAATATCCATTGAGAAGGCTATACAAATCTGAAATGTACTGTAATGTGATTGTGTATAATGTGATTGTGTAAAATGTGATGCAAAGAAAAAGCAAGCAATTTTATATATCATATTTTATTATATCTTAGCACTTAATTACTTAACTTTTATCCATAGTGAAATACCTCAATCACACGGACGTCCGAAATGAATTTAAGAATGCAATTAAATGCTAAGCAGAGAAATAAAATCTACATCTGGATAGCAATGAGCACCAAATGTCACACTAGAGATCAATACTATACGTACATAAATATCTATAGCGATACGATTGCTCTGTTGTATTGTGATTTCCTTTGAATCTTAAAAGATTAAATAGAAACTAGGTGAACACAGCAAAAGAAACATTAAAGTACTGTATTAAAACACAGCTATTGAATTGCACACGTGTCAGCGTAAGCTATTGTGTTTAACATCTGTAAAGTGATGATGTTGGAATGGGCGTGAAAACTTATTTATAGATATTGAAAACATTGGAACTCATATTTTTCAATCAACAGCTATAGCTTCTCATAGTGACAATTTGGAATATTAACCTATTACTAAATCAACTACTATTAAACAAATAAAGAGCTAACTCTGATGTACTTTACCCTTTTGCTGACACACAAATCAAGCAAAGAAGTGTCTAATCTGCCGGAGCACAGACAGCCACCGTTAGCTAGCTTACATCACCGAGCCAGTCAAAAAAACTTCAGCTACAACAGCTAACGTTACTCTGGTTAGCCATGTCAGTGTTAACCAGTTGATGATAAATCAATGCGAATTACAACTAGTAACGTAACAAGTAACGTAATCTAGTCACTTTACCGGTTGACAACTAACTAGATAACTTGCTAGCCACCCGCTATTTACCAAGTTTAACAGATCTGACAGCACGTCAATGAATGGAGAGAAGCTAACGTAAATGTAACGTGGCTAAACAACCGGCGACTTTATAACCGCCCTCCTGTGACATATAAACAATAGTTGTCCATGAAACAAGTTAATAATTCTTCTGACCTCTTAATGTGACTGTCCGCAGCTCTTTTCAAGCCATTTCATGAAAGTCGTCACAGCTTTCAAGTGTTTCAGTTTCCAAACGTATCCCAATCACCTGTGTTGGGCCAGGAAGTGACATAATTTGTTTTTCTTTTGGCATGCGCAATAAAACTACATAAGAATATCTTTATCGCCCCCTTGTGGGCATCATAGCGCAGCATAACAGCATTTTTGTTTTTTGTTTTTTGTTTTTTTTTACATGTCTTTCTGTAAGGGCTGTGGTGGAAATCTCTCAAATTCTTTGATGAATAAAAGTTGAAATTTCACACTTTTAAAAAAACTCTTAAAAGGAAAATACCTGAAATTCAAAATGTTAATTATTTAACAGTACAGCTGTATCATCTTGCAAAATATACAGGTATCAAAAGTAAAAGCTCTTTTATTATATTAGCTCTTTTTGTAGTTTTAAATTCTTATAGACTATTACAATAAATATTGTATTTTTCTCTTTTTATCACTGCCAAATACATATAAGGGCACTTTAATGCTGTGGTTTGCTGATGTGGCGCCAGTCATGGAAAATTTGGATAAAGAAATCCAGACATCACAACCTGCAAAAGGTGATTTCAGTTTGGTGTCTCTACCCTACTGCTGTCTTTTTCACCTTGTATACCATTTTATCATGTTTTCTTTAAGTTTATTCAAAAAAGAAACATAGCATATTGAACCTAAATAAGAAGCAAAGCTTCAACATTTACTGAATTTATACATGGATAAAAAACGAATCAAATCTAAAATTTCACTGGCTTAATAAACTGTGAAATATGACAAACCAAAACAACATCACTCAATGACGACTCTTAACACATGATCTTCTTGGAAAAGGATGTTTATAAAAAAGAATAAGATTTTCATGACACAGAGAGAAGGCGAATGAGGATTTCCATAAATCACATTTGGTACAATTATCTTTAAAATTATGCATTACAATTTTGTTGCACACCCATAAATGGCTGAAAATCTCACGTTCAATCACTGGATGGTCTGCTGTTTTGGTTGTGTGTGTTGTTGGTGATAAAGCTGTCTCACTGTCTGTGTGCTCCTGAAGTTGGTGTGTATCTGACCTCAGCCACATGAAAATAACTGTCCAGAACTGTGGATGAGTAAATGCTCTGTCATGTAGTTAAAATATCCAATGCAATAAGAACTATGTCTATCCTGTATTTCTGCAGCTGTCCCATTTGTTAAACATAAAATACTGAAACAAAAAAGAACCTGCTTTCATGGCTTGTGGTGTAAAAGCTAAACTGAATACTTAAATTTGAGTGTAAAACATAAATATTTTATGGCTCAAACAACAATAAATAATCTACATCATACCATTCAAGCAGCAGTAATAGTATACCTTGCAGTACACCTGTTTTAATGGCTTGCCTTCTCCATCCAGTAACAGAAAATGTCAATTTTTATCACAGAGCTATACAATGTGAAAGCTAATCATGGCTTACAGTTTTTACCTCTAATAAATAATAAACTACAGCTCTATTTTACAGTAACATAGCATCTAAATAACATTTTGTAGCTTTTGGTTATGGATCATTTAATCTGTGCTGAATCTGAAATATTGTACAGAGAACAAGATATAAGCAAATATGGATCCAAAGAGAATGACTGGTAGAGTTCATTGTAGCACAAATGAAGATGTTATCCTATAAACTGATTTTTTTTTCCATCTAAAACAATATTGTTACAGGTTGTTCAAGTGAAACCGATCACATTATAGTATGACAATTTCAGGTTCCTTGAACATCCCAATGAAAAAAAAAATCAGCATTACAGACCACTAACCATTTTTCACTGTATTCCTTTAGATCTGATTTACACCACATGAACAAAAGTATGTGGACACCCAACTGTAAACTCATGTTTTCTGGTTGAATGATTTATTCCAAATCTACGGACATTAATCTGCTGCTATAACAGCCTCCACTCTCTTGGTTCCTTAATGCTTTGAGTTCTTTGACAACAAACTGGGTTTGGTCCATTTCTTCATTGACCCAGCTAAGTGTACAGGAGCACTATCATATTGAAACAGGAAAGGACCATATGTTAACGTTGACACAAAGCTGGAAACTCATTTTTACATATAATATCACTGTATTTTGTACAATCCAAGGAAAATTTCTTCAAAATATTCAAAATTTAAATGTCTTTGTCTTTTTCCTGACAAATGTGAGAAAAACACAGATATATTAACTGTTGCTACAGACAACCATCCGTAAATACAATTAAAAAAACAAGGAAATTTAAAAGAACTTTTTTGTCAGTTTTAAGCTCAATCTATAACCAAAATAGCAGCTGTGAATTAAAAACTTATCAGATAATGGATTAAAGGAAAAGATCCAAACTTCAACCCCAGTTCAAGCTGCAACTTGGGAATCTGATTAAAAATCTTTAATTTTTCAGCAATCAAAATATTTTTCATCCATATGGTTTGAAGAGCTCTTCAGAAAAGGGTTAAGTGTTGATCCGTTGGGTCTTTCAAAGGCTGTATTGATTGACTTTTCAGATAATCAAATGTTTCACTCCCATGACACAAATAATCATTAAAAAATGATCTCATTGTGCATATAAATATGCAGAAAAGTGTGTCCACATTCTTTTGACCACATAGTGTAACTCAGAGAGGGTTTAGCAAAACAATCTGAGTAGATACAGCTGTTTTCTTTTAATACTGTGTGTGATATATATAGATAAGGTCACAGAGCAGTAGGCAAAGTGTGCGTATTAAATGATCAAACTTACAGTATTCTGTTCAATCTATGTTTGTGTAGTAGAAGAATAGATCATTCTGAAAAAATATTCTATGGGATGTGCGGAAACCACAGATTTGCACTTTGAATTCAAAGAATTAAAACAAACTATATGATGCTATATTAATGAAGGGCACAGATGGTAAACTATGTGGAGAAATGCTTGCGGATGCTAAGTGTCGTTGCATCTGATCTGGATGAAGCCACAAATATCAAACTCTGGCCTTTATGTTGCTTTAACGTATCTGACCGAGGCTTTATTAAAAATTTCTAACTGCTCACAGAGGATGTCAACGATAGTCCATACTGAGGAAATGTGTCCCTTTCAAACGCCATTGTATAGCCCTTCACCATTCTTAAAAGGTCAGCCAATATTTGGTCTGATCAAATGTGATCATTTCTTGTGTTTATCATGTATTACAAAAATATAACATCAACACAGAAACAACAGAGTCCAGCTGGAAGTTCACTCTTGACTGAAATTCCAGTTCAGGTCCGATTTGTTTTTGGTATGGAATGAAAAAAAAGGGAAGGTGGAGGTTCGGGGCGGGGGGGTGGGGTGGGGTGGGGGGGTTGTTAAAGTCTGAAAGGATAAAGACTCAAAGACGTTGATATTACAGCTGCTGTTACCTGATTGTGCTTTTCCCACCTGCTGAGGAAGGGATGCCAGCATAGAGGGTAAGTGATATAAATACTCTGTATCTACTAAATCTCAACAGTTGAGGCTCAATGACATCCACAGAGTGAAGGGCAAGAGGAGGAAGAAGTAGGAGCAGAAAGCCAAATGGCTGATCAGTAGTCTGGGAAACAAAGAAAAGTTTGTGTTTCTGGGTGAGTATTGCACATCAGTACGTGTACAGCGAGTTTCCAGTTTTTATCTTGTCTCTGTAGGTTCTTCACTTGACTTTTTCCAGACTGTCAGACGAGAGCAGCTGTCAGGAAAAAGGTCAGTAAAACATGGAAAAGAAGGCTGCCATCCCTTTTACTACTGCATGTGGGAACTGTGTGCAAATGGCTACTCATTTATTTTTGACAGAGGAGGGTGCGTACCTGCCGCACCCAGCCTAACTTCCCAAACTCAAAGGATAAAGGGTAGGGGGTGGGGAAGTTCTCCTCCTGGGGTCAGCTTCTACCAGCACAAACCAGCTGACATCTCAGTTTTATTTCCCACTGGTCAGGGCTGGATGTTGGTCCAGAGGAGTCCCGTGCGGTGCTAGCCAAGCTGTATTTGTCCAGAGTAAGTGGTGAGGAGGAGCATGATGGAGAAGCCCGTCAGCAGGCCGGCGTTCTGGATGGCAAAGGTGAGGAGGAAGCTGCTGCCGCCTGCGTCCTCTTCCTCACGACTTACCTCATTCATCTCTGGAAACTGAGGCATGAAATAAAGAGAGGGAAAGAAAACTTCTTTTATTAACTGGAATTTGTTGTAATTATTTAAATTATATTGCCTTGTAGCTTATGGTTTTAAATTGTATCTACTTAATTTATTTTTTATTGTAAAGCACTTTGTCAATTTGTTTTGAAAAGTACACATATCATGATTTGAACTTACATAAGACTTAGAAATGTTCAATCATTATGCAATACTGTACATCACATTAAAATGGCAAATTACTGATTTTACATATTAATGTCAACTTTGTAGTCTTATGTAGTGCGACACTGTCTTTGAAATTAGTTTCATGTTTTCTGGCTCTTCTTTTCTTCAGACTCTGATCAAATGACATCAGCTTGGTATTTGAGCTACTGAGTTTTACAGAAAGCTTGCGCTACGAAGTGCACAGATGGAACCTGAGTGACCCGAGTCAGTTACCAGGAAGGTTAAAAAAAAAGGTGCAATTGAGTTTCTTTCTTGGTTTAAAATCTAGTTCTTCTGGGGTTTGACTCAGACTGCGGTCTGAAAGTCGGGTTACTTCTTGATCTGTCTCCTTCAAGTACCCCAACTTTGATAGGGTGCGATATTAATCACTGGAGTGTCTCTTTCAGTTCACTAATTAAGCACATTTCTACACTGACTTGAACCACTGAAACACAATGTAAAATGAGGGAACTATTCTGAAAAAATTAGAAAAAACAGTATGTTTTAAAAATTTTGTAACTGCCTGGTAAACATGCATTCTGTTTCATGTATTAAACATGTGACTCTTTTACCATGTTTGTGAGGACATAAAAACAGATGTTCTGTACTCTACTAAACATAGTGGAGGTTCTGTGATTGTCATAAAATACTTCAAGAAAAAAGATTCCCAACAAACCTTTATATAAAAATCCAAAAACAACACCTGTTTGTCATCTTGGGTAAATCTAAGACAATATGTTACTTTGAGTAACAATATGAGTAAGAATTGCCAAACTAGTTTAATTTTCCCCACTAGAAGTCACCTCTTTCATCATCAACGAGTTCTTAAAGGAGTCTGCCGTTTTATGAGAACCATTACAAAAAAACATCCACCCCTAAAACACTTGCATGTGTGTTGACCTCATCACCTTTCCCGTCAAACACTGACCATGTCTGCCAGAGCGATGTAGAGGAACATTCCTCCTGCCAGGGCAAAGATCCAGTTTGGGGAGAAGCTGTTGCCGGCCAGGATGCCAAAACCCATGCCCAAGTAACAGCAACAAGCCGACAGGAAGTTAAAGAACAGAGCCTGCTGTATGCTCATGCCAGCATTGAGCAGGATCACAAAGTCGCCTGAGAACAAAAACAAAGAGAGAATGACTTTAAGAGAAGGAAATGTAGCAAAGAAATACCAGAAAAAAAAAATAGACAAACTTCCCAAACTAACTACATATATGAAAAAATCCCTTGAATGAATAAGAAGAATGACTTCAGGTAAGACTTGTAGCCTGGTAGACATTTCAGGCAGCAAACGTCTGCTGGCTCAAATCCCAACTCACCCAGCTCGTGAGGGAACTCCTCACACAGGATGGCCACAGAGGTGCTGATGCCCTGGAAGACAGACGCAGTGAAGGAGGCGCCGATGGCCAAGCCGTCGATGAAGTTATGCAGGCCGTCACTCAATGTGATCATCCAGGCCAATGTGCCAATGTCAGAATAGGAGGTTCCCTTCAGCCAATAGCAGCCACCGCCACTAGTGCCAGATCGTCCCCCGCTGTCTGGGCTTTGGGAGTCCTGGGATGAACAGAGTAACGGACAAAAAAAGGGGGAGTAAAATACATGACAGAGCAATATACAAATGCCACATCATGAGCAAGCATGTAAGTGAGTAGGCTGAACATAAAGCTACAAACACACAATGTTAGGTACTCTACGTCATGATTTTTGGGTCAGTTACAAGTGAAGTTTACAATCAGTTGTATCAGTCAAAAGTTAAACACATCTGTGAAATGTGAGCAGTTTAACCACACAGATTTTCCACACTTTACCTCTGTGTTTGTGTCATCCAAATTAGTATTACAAAAATTATGTAGCTGAACTCCTTTTAAATTGTTTCATTCCAGTGTAAAACGTCAGGAAGTTATTTTAGATTGACATTTAATGTTTCCTCATGCTTTTGATGATGAACTCATTCCAGTGATGAAGAAATAAAAAAAGAAGCGAGTTTCATTTTAAAAACACTCATGATGAACGGTGGAAACTAAAGGAATCAAGATCTTGTCCTCCTTCTCCATCCTCTGCCCCGACTCTTACCTGTGGTGTCTGTGCAGGACTCAGCATGAGCTCCCCCTCCCCTGCATCCACCTTCCCCAGAGCCAGACTGCTGGCTTCTCCATTCTGCTGCAGCTTCTCCTTCTCCCCCTCCTCTATACCCCTGTCGGGTGTGGAGTAAAGATCTGCACCGGGGTAATGACTGTGACCGTGACCCTAAAAAACACATAGTGATCAATAAATAACAGATATTGACAGGAAATGTGATTTCTGCAAAATATAACCCTGAGCTTTGGTTCATTAATAAGACCAGAGAAGGTCAAGTTGACTTGAAATGACTAATCCCATGGTTTTTCTGTGTGAATGCTGTCAGAGTTGAAGAGGATGTGAGGAAACTGAACCACTCTCTCAGTAAATGAAAGACCAGAGTAGACAAGTCTGGACACTACTTCCTCCCTCAGAGGTTTTATTGCCCTGAACAGAGTCTCTGTTTCCACCACAGCTGACCTCTTCAAATCCAAACAAAAACCCAGGAGATTCTGAGGGACATTTCATTAAAGTTTGCTATGACAGCGACTCTATGGTCACTGTCTAGTCACAGGTACGGAGCAGCTACACTAACATTCCACTGAGCAAAACTACATTCCTACCATAACTTAAATATGAGTGGACACTAACAGTTTTTGGAGGTGTTGATGGACTTTTTTGCCTTTTCTCCCCCACAGTCAAAGGGAAAAACTTGACAGCAGGTTTGGGTCAAAGAGTGTCGGTAATTGGATCAGCAGGTCGACGTGTTAGTTGTTAATTAGGCTGGCTGGACCATGTGGCTGACGCACAGTAACCACATGGTGGAGCAAATGTCCGACCATCATTCCCCAGAGTTCATACATACCGCTGCTTTTTGAGACTAAACTCAGCAACAGTGGATGCTGTATGAACACGCGCAGCTCAACATTTTAAAAAGGGCTGCTTTCAAAAATTCAGATCAGAAAAAAAAAATCAAGTTGAAACAATGCTGTCCCTTTACCTAAGTGACTTATGGGTCTGTACTTCAGCTGTGAAAAACTGTTAATATAACAGCTGAACAAAATATGACTGAACTTGGGTAAACAGGTGTGGACACAGTTGCCAAGTTGCAAGGAGCCATAATTGGCGTCATTCGAACAAAACAAACAGTCACCAGGAACACATGCCAACTAACCAGATCAATAGTGTGTGCAGTACTGCACATGTAAGGGAGATGAATGTGAGCCTGGCATTGAAAGAAACATACAACTGTAATGACAGAGAGCAAACTTCAAATATGGTTCCTTCATACCCGTAGATAAATGCTGCATGACAACAATTTTTGATAGGAAAAGCTAGATATAAAAAAACAAAAACAAAAAAAAAAAATCAAGACAAATGCACAACAAAAACATAGAAACACTGATGCAGCCTGAAAACTTGCCTCTGCCTTCTGGTTAAATTATTCAAAAGATTACATTTGTGGTTGCAGGTGATTTTTGTAATAATAGTAAGTCATAAAATGAAACAAAATAAAGAAAGATGCCCAGAACTACAAGTCTTAAAAATACCTCCATTTGTTCAACCAAAAGTCTAAAACACAAAAAATACTCAAGTAATATTGAAATCTGAGAAGCTGGAACCAGCCCAAAGTTCAGCATCCTGAGCAGATAAATGACTTAACTAATCATTGAAATCGTCTCAGTAACTGAATACTCAGTTGATTTGGTTTTTTAAAGCTTTTCATGCGTAAATTGTAAAAAGCTAAATATGGGTGATGTGAATTCCACTCTGAACGACATAAAAACCAGATTCACATTAACCGTCTACTACAGTATGTATTCTGTAAGGCTAATTGTGTGCAAGGGTGTGTATCTTAATTTCATAAAAGATCTGAGGGCAGTTACTTCAGAAGTCTCTCTCGTCTGCACCTCCTGTTTGACTGGTTAAACCTGCTACTGATGTTAGATAATAGAAGAGCAGGTTATTTGACTGTATGTCAAGATGATGCGCAAAGGAGCGTCCAAAATAATGTTGCAAAGCAAACTGCTTTCAGAGAAATAAAAATTAAATACTTGGGATTTATTTTACATCTGTTAGGAGTTTTGTTTATTTACGGATGATTCTTGTTTATTTACTAGTATCACATAGAAACTCTTCAATTTCTACTGATTTCAACAGAGTTGCCCTCTGCTCAAATTGAGCTATCAACAGGTGTCCAAATGAAACACACCTTTACTTTAAATACAGTTGTAGATTTTTGGGGGATTGAACATTTTTGGAAATTTTGGGATGAGATCATTTCACACCCAAACAAAATATATAAAAAACTTAACCTATAAAAGATTTTTGTAGTGACATATTACTCATTAAACATTGAAGCTGCTTTCTGCTCGGACAAATTCCATAGAGGACGTAACTGAGCTTCTACTCACCCCGTGTTTCTGTTTGAGAAGAACTCTGAGGACCTTTTCAGTGAAGAAGAAGAGGTAAAAGCCCCCGAACACCACTGCAGACTTTGATACATAGAAATCCACCATGGGATCAAATCCAAAGGCCTACCATGAAGAAAAGAAGATAGCGTTAGCTTGTAATCAGCATTAATTGTAGCTGTTATTACACCATGACTGCCTGCTATCCCTCACCTTGCATGTTTCTTTTGAAATGAGGTGTTGTTTGAAACAACTGTCACATGTAATGATCATGATTTAACAGGTTTTCAAGAGTAAACAACTAGAGATTGGGGAATTGCTTGTTTTAAACTCCAGGCTGTGTAGATGGTAGTCTGAAGACATGATGGAAGTTTTATTTATTGCATAGAGCAAAAAAAAAATCCAGCCCAGGTTTGTCAAAATTGCTGTCAAAGTTTGTTGCTTTGTTTCTTATTAAAAATCTCCACCCTGCTGGATGTCTTTGGATGGTTTTACTTTGGTCCTTCATTAACTGAATACATGAACTATAAACGTCAACTCGAGCTGACATCCTTTTAAGATATTGCAAAGATGTGTCACAACGGCCTCTCATCTGAGAGACAGGTCGAATCATGTATGCAATCTTCCCCCCTTAGGTAGATACAATCTCCCCATAAATCAAACCACTTTGGCTCTGAGGAATACAAAAGTTGCTTTCTTCCCATTTATCCCAAGTTAAGTGATGCAATGAATAACACAATACCAGTAAACATAGCCGTGATGGGTGTGTACACTGTCTGACAACATTTGAAGACCTTACGGGAAAGTTGCACTTATTTGCAGGTTATGCCACATGGACTTTAAACTTTAGTGTGTTTTCATGCACCTACGCTTCCTTGAGTCACCTAACTAAACATTGTAAAAAAGATCAAAGTAAAAGATTATAAGTATACTCCAGAGACAAATTTCCTCTGCAAAACATGGACTATAGCCAAATAGATATATTTTTAACCAGTTTCTAATCTCCTTAATTCCACTTGGCGCCATGATGTTTCATCTGTGATGCTCTTTTGTTCCGTCCCTCCACATGACTTCGAACCCTGCCGACAGCGTTTCAAAAAGTGATTTGTTCAGAATTTGTTAATTTTGATCATTTTTACATGATTGTTGTTTTTTTTTTGCTTCTAATATGGGCAGTAAGGCTGTGTCATTTTTCGAAGTCCGCAAAGAGTGTTTTATTCTGAAAAACTGACTGGATTCCCTATGCGATTCCTTTATCTGACAACCTGCCCTGCTCGATCTGCTCTGTGCAGCTTGACATGGCTTCCTTCAAAAATAAACACACTGCCTTTCTCTGCGGAGAGCCGCTTCTGTGATGCGCTGCAGTGCATCCTCTGGAATCATAAACACTGTCTTGAGTGGCCGCAATTGACTCCAGCAGCTACATTACAACTGAAACGCCAACACCCAGTGGAATTATGGCAACAGCAAAGTGTGACTTCAGACACACAAAGTAAAAGTTGCCAATTCATTACCGTGGCTTTTCGTTGAATAAATAAGTAAATCAATCAATCGTTCACTGGAATTTTTTTCATAAATTTCTTTGTGTTCTTCTAATCAGAAAAGGAGAAGGACATTATGATACTTATCAAAATAATCTTCTGCTTTCTTTGCATATTTAGTATTAAGTTGCTTAGATAGTCAAGGGAAATAAAGTTGCATTAGTTCAATGATGGATTATGTTACTGACTTCAATGTTTGTTTTAACAGAGCAACTCACCCAACCTTGCTATGCATTTTTCATTTCATAGTCCAAACCTTTTTATCAATAAAAAGGAATATAGTGTATAGTATTTTGGTGGAAAATTTGCTTGTTTCAAAATGAAGTTCATTCAGATGGTGGCTGGACAAGACAAACTGCCAATTAGAGCACATTAGTCTATAGTTTGATATTCTACACAGTGGTAACTCATCCTACTTACTGTAACAATGTTACAATGTAACAATGTTACAGTAAGTGAGGCAGATGTGACAGCGAAATGGGACAATCAAATATACTATTGTATAAAATGTAATGCAAAAAAAATGTGTATTCATTTCTCTGTCTTGAAACTACACAACAGCCCTGCTCTGAGGCTCTGTGAAGGAGCTGCAGCTAAGTGAGTCACAGCAGCGTCAACACTACCTCTGGGATGAGCTGAAACAGGGCGTTGGAGTAGAGCGTGCCAATGGCCAGGGCTATGAAGTAGAGCAGCAGTCGCTTGTAAAAGGTTTTCTTCATGAAGGGCACCACGCTGGCCCCGACCAGCGAACACAGAGAGATCAGTGTGACACACAGGATCCCATAACCCCACACTGATCAACAGTGTGGAGGCAGAGACGAGAAGGAGGAAGGTGAGAAAGAGAGTGGCAGTTAGTCAAGAACAGATTTAATTAGATTAATCACCAGAGTAAAAAAAAAAAAAAAAGCAAAAAAAAAAAAGATTAATGAACACCAACCAGTAAATTCCCTGAAAAGAAAGAAAGAATTGAATGAAATCAACCTGAGAAAAAAAGAGAGATTTCAAAGATTCAAGTGTTTCAGGAGACAACAGGTTCATTTGTCCATTGAAAACAGATCAACAAGTGACACCACCATTCATTTGTATTTGAAGACAGTAGTGTGTTGTCCTCAAAATCAGTGCTCGAACCCCATGCAATTCTTTTGATAGAGAGAGAGAGGAGGTGATTAAGGGAAAATTACAGTTTACTGAAAACATTGTGTGCACACACACACTCAGACACACTCAGACACACACACTTTGTTCTAGTCCACTCGGGTGCATCTGCATCTGTCCTAGCCTCAGGGTGCACACTAGCTATCACTGCAGACACAAAAGGGGGCAAATGAACTTTAAATAGCCCAACACTAGCAGAAGAAGAACTGCTAACAAGGGGTCACATTTCAATTTGAAGGACGCTTTAAGGGTGCTGTGCTCCATTTCATCCAGGATTGTCTCGCACAGACTGAAATTTTTTGATAACCGCAGCCAAAAAACAGAGTGAGCTCGCACTGTTATCTAGCAAGCTGTTCTACATGCTGTAGTAAAAGAAGAGAGAGCTAGAACCATGTCGCCAAGAAAAGCCTGTGGCATAGCTGGCCTACATCTCAGTGCAAGGAAAGGTGCAGACACAGATTCACAGATTCACACACACACACACACACACACACACACACACACACACACACACACACACACACACACACACACACACACACACACACCGATTCACAGATAAATGTGCTGAATGTGCTGATAAACATGCACATGAGATGTAAGTTCAGAAGCTTCTTCCGTCAGCGTGCATGTCGGTGTTTGTGAAGTCATTAAAAAACTGTTAAACTGTGGTGAACTGATACTTTTAAAAACCTGACTCTGGACTTTGATTTAACTCTTCAAACTCTGTAAATTTGTTGCTGAAAATGTGAGTTTGACTCTAGCTGAGGCGTCAGACTGCGGTTCACCTTGTTGCCGTTGGTTTCTGGTTGGTTTTGGTGGAAGGCCGTCATCAGAGCTTCACAGTTAACAGTGTTACGCAGAACCTGCTCCTCTATCTCCTCTTCGTCAGAGAAGCCAGTGTCGTAGTAGAAGGTGTAGTAGGGTGTCGGAGAGCTCTGAGGGAAAAAAGAAAGGAAGAAAATCTTCAGTTTCTTGCAAGAATGTTTCTAAATGTTAAACCAGACCACAGAAACTGATTTTAAAAAGCTTTCTCATGCACTCGACCCACAGCTTACAGCTTTGTTTCCCCTGTTTTGGGGATTTTTCAGCCGTGTATAATTTAAATGAGAAGTGCAAAAGTTTATCATGTCCCTTCTTTGCCTAATCTATTTAAGTCATGACTTAATTTTTCATGGAGCTGCAGAAAAATCTCTCCACCCATTTTAAGTGACATTAACATAAAGAGGACGAGGCTCTAACATCACACATACCACACTCCTCTTGCTGTCTCTCCTGCTGCGAAACATGGACTGTTTCCACTGCAGAGATCGAAGTCTGGAGTTCAGTCTTTCGATCAGCTCGTTTCTGTCCTGCAGCTCGATCAGCTGGAAGGCTTTCTTAGTCCGAATGCTCACTATGACGGGGTTGGGAAGCAGGCTGGTGCTCTCTGCTTTTTCTATGGAAAGCACCTGAGGAGAAAAGAGAGGAAACGAGGCGTCAAAAACACAAACAATTATTCCTGGTGCGAAATGAGAAAAATAAAGGCTGGTTCCAACCGCTTGTGTTGGAAGTGGTGGAAGAGAAAATAGCAGAACTGGACATCTTGGTGCAAAATCTGACCCAGGATCAGGGCAGGTTATGAAATTATCACAAAATTGAATCAATAGGACTCGAGAACATGGACACAAATTGTCTTTTTTTGTCGTCACAGTCAACTGGAACTTCCAAATAAGAAATGTGCATCTGTGGTTATGATTCTTATAACCAAGATCATTCGATGATGAGATAACCGAGGCAAATCTTACACACTTAAACCTAAACTTGAGTGCTTTTGTCACCTGGATCTGTGATTTGAACTCTGGACTCTGGTTTCACAATCCACATTAAACGTACATTATATGTATTGTAGAAATAAAGAAATGTCTATTTGCATGAATCCTGCAGATTTCTTTATCAATGACTATTTGGATTGGATTTAAAATTGGATATAATTAAATTTTAACTAAAGATAAAGACGGGTTGACACATTCAGTTAGTTTTTTTCACTTTAGACTGAAGCTTTGAGCTGTAGCTTTGAGAAAAACAAGATATCAAAGTGCAGCTCTACAGGACAGGCAGGAACAAAAGAGACAATGAGGGGGAAAGAGAATCTAAAAGAGCAGAATGGGAATTATTCACTGTAACATTTCAGGTGGGTGGAAGTGATCATGCTCCTCTAAAGACAATGCTTTAACAGAAAGCAGAGGAAACGGAGGCTGAAACATCTGCAGGTGGGAAAAGAAAGTGTGCATGATGACTTTTCTCTGCTTTTTACAAGAACTAAACCAAACTGGTCAACATTAATGCCAAAATAAAATCTACTATTTAAGTATAAAACACATTTTTTTGCACACATGTAAACACACACATCTGTATATAAAATGCATTCGAATCTAGAAGCTGCTTGATCGAAAACCCTATTAAAACCATTTTATTAACCCTGTGTTTTTTCTCATTGTTTACACTGGTACATCCTGTGTTTGACATGTCTCCTCTGACAGCCTGCGCAGTATTTAAACATTCAGAGGAGAGGCGCTAAATGTTCCACCTAAACAATCATTAAAAGCAGTCATGCAATGATAAGCTACTGTTTTATTTTTCCATGTGACGGAGGAGCTTTGTATCCGTCACAGACTCCAAACACAACATCTCAAGTCGGATAATAGATTTCCCAGCAGCCATTTATTCCTTTGAATTGTGAAAACAATGCATTTCTCCTTTGCGTGCAAACGGACTCTTGTATCACTGCAGCAAATTACATTTCCCTCTGCTTTGTAATGTGCAAGTGTGTTAAAATCATCAGCCACATGAAAACAGTCTACGTGTTACTCTTTAACCAGCGGCTGGCAGAGCAAACACAGACTCAAACTCTCAGATAAAGAGTCTCAAATAAAGTCTCTCAGAGAAAAGAAGCAGACTTGTAGCCGTTAAGTCAAGAGATGAGAAGAAAGACTTGAACCAAATGTTCTTAGACTTCTGTTTCTCACTTCCTGCGGGGCATTTTCAGTATCTTACTCATGATATGAAAGAAGAAAAAAATATTTTCCCCTCACCTGGTTCTGCATCATATGAAATGTGATAAATCATGGAAACAGTTCTAGTTTGCTTACTGTTTTAATCATCTTCTGAACATCTGGACTCAATGAGGGGGAAACCTAAACGCACCATTTGCTTTTCTGTTAAATTAGATAAGAAAATACACAAATATACTCACTGATGCCAAAAGTGTCACATTAGACTCTAGCAGACCATCTCATTTAGTTAGGATGTGCATGTTTATCCCACAAACTCTGAGTCCTCCAAAGTTTATATCTTTACAAGGTTTTTAAAAGAAACACAGTGGCATTATGGGCCACTGAGGCCTTAATTTAAGGTAGAAAGTGTCTGTGTTTTTAATATTAAACAGGTTTCAACAGACAAAAGGACACATTCCTTCAAACAGCACACTGAGCTGACGAGCAGCCGACCTCAGAGAGGCTGAGAGGCAGGTATCGTACCTCTGAGAGGGGTACGAGCAGCATGCAGCTGCCTTCCTCTCGGCTGCAGAAACACAGATAGCTGTCGGTGCTGTAAAGAGTCCCGGCTGTGTGGCAGCGTGCGTGAGGCGTCCACACCGAACAAGAGGCCACCTCGTGGAGCTTTTCAGCACGAGGGAGCCGAAACAGAGCCAGGACGTACTCCCTTAGAGCCTGTTCCTCCAGGATCCTGGAGAGAAGATGATGAAGGGAGAAGTTAGGCAGCAACACACAGAATAAAGTTTGTAAAAAGAGTTATGGAGGTAAAACAAGCAGAGCCTGGACACATTACAGATTTGAGTCCTCAGGTTCAGTCACAGTCGCACACAGAGCTGCAGGGAAACGTCCACCTTTTATTCATTTTAACTTCAATTATGAAGCAAATTTTTAAGTATTCAACACAACAACTATTCACTTATAAGCTCCTTGATCTGGAAGTGTAGACTGTTAAACAAGCAGATCTACAAGCTGCAGGGGGGACACTCGCACTGCACTTTGGGGATGTTTGGTTTGCCTTTATGTAAACATTGAATCCATTTTTAAGTTAAATTGCTATCCTTGAAAAAAATTCTGAGGTAACTCCTCACCAAACTTGAAAGGAAGTGTCTTTAGTGTTGCTGTAATTAGTCTAAAATACAACACACAGACCCATTATGTATAAATGGATGGAAATGTGGGCAGATTTCATGAGAGGAAGCCAACTAACTGACCTGCAGTAAGTTTAATCCGTCACTGGTTAAAATGTGCTCTGAATTTACAGTCGCCCAACTTTTCATGTTTCTGCGTGATTTAAGTCAGAAAATGAGTACGAAAAGCGACGGACGTGCAGCAGAATTCAACATGACAGTGTGACTTCATCATCCCTGAGCCAACATCATCATTTCCTGAACTGGGTCAGAGATGAAAACAAGTGTATTAAAAGTCACTAAAGGAACTGCTACTTCTGTATTTGGCAGTTTTTCTTTCTTTATTGTATTTGTAACTTCTGTGATTTCCCATTCAGCAGCCCGTTTCACATGCATTGTGCTCCGCTACTTTGTTTTCTTCTTTTCTTCTATTTCTCCACTCTGGACTCTTTGTGGTTTCCTTATGTGTACTTTCTTTTTCTTCTTCCCTTTTTTTTTTCTGTTTCATCTCTTTGCTTATTCATGCTCAAAGAATAACTCTACTTACTGCAAATACCAAAATACATTTACTGTTCACAGGTGCCACTGCCCATTCATACATCTGTCCTTAAACGCAGACGGTTAACTTTTAAACGTGTTTCCTGTCCTGGTTTTGAGGTTTTCACATAGACGCAAATAAGTAACCTCGCTCATCGCGGTGGTTTTTTGAGGCGGAGCGCTGTAGAGGCTGCAGTCAGTGTTGTTTGTGTGCATGTCACTGTTTCAAACGTATGTATGTGTGTCGACTCTCATCTGTCCAGACTAAGAAAAATGTTTAAAACTGCAGAGACAAAATACTTGAATCACATTGACGACCGCATGTTATTTGTTCTACCCCTCATCGCCTCGCTTGGTTTTAGTTACGTTCTCAATTAACCATCAATTTGTATGTTTGGCCGACTGTGATGAGTAAGAAAGGAGCCGAGGTCTGAACTTCTCTCTCCGGCTCTATCTTTTTAACTCTTGACCGTCTTTCATCTGTAAATGGAACTGAAATTTGGGAAGTTCTCTGAAAATGAGAGCAGAAAAGGCACCGACGGAAAGATGAAAAGTTAAAACTAAGACATCCTAAAGACGACGCAGTCGGTTCAGATGGAAAAACAGACACCAGGACCAGCGCCGACCTCTTGGTGATGCGTGTGGGCTGCTGCAGGACTCGGTCCAGCTCCAGGCCCTCGCTGTCCAGCAGCCGCCTCAGTGCGATGTCAGCCAGCTGACCTATGACCCCGAATGCCTCGTCCAGGTTCAGGAACATGGAGAACTCCCTCTGCTTCTGCCGCGTGTTGACCCGGATCGCCTCCGCTATCAGACCGGTGGAGACCCGCTCCAACCGCGTCACCTCCGCCCAGGGAATCACAAACTTTACTGAGGAGACAAAGATGAGAGCAAAATACGACTTTCTTTAGACTGTCTGCACATAACAATGTTTAAATTCTGCAAAATTTATGTAAATTTTTCCAATTATTAAGAAAAAAAAAAAACAAGGACACTTTCCAAAGAAGAGTTTTCAGAAATAAAGAAGCTGACTGATTAAATGTCATGAGTGGGTTGCAAATGTGACAAAGCGTTTTCTGAGAGCAAAGTCTTTGTGAAGAATTGTGACACAAGTATTTACTTACATTATGATGCATTATGGAAAAAAAGGACAGATTTAAGGAATAACTAAGGATATGAAGATATTTTTTGTCTTTTTAATGGTACACTTAACTGTAACAATATGTCAATATGTCATGTCGAATCAGTTTTCACCAGTAGATTTGATTACTGTTTTACTAACATTGTCAATATTTTTTTCTTGAATTTAAGGCCTTAAAGAGAATTTTATGGGTTTTTTTTATATATTTATGAAATGATTTTCACTGCCATTCTTACAAAGAAGCAAGCTGGAAACTCTTTTGAGCAGCCTTCATGAAATGACACACATGTACTGAGTATTTGTTATCTAAAGACAGATTTTCTGTGAACACTCCTTCATAGTTTATGTTAAAACTTACCTACAACTAAACTACATGCTTGTGCTTGAAAACTGTTAAGGTTTTACATTCACAGCATACACATGTAAAATGTGGGGAGTGACCCCCTGAAATCAGAGTCCTCACTTCGTTGGACAGACAGACCTTCTTTTCCGAGCAGGAAGGAGTAGAAGGACATGTGGTTGATGCTGAGGTAGAGGAAGCCCTGCCGAGGCACCCGGCCCTTCCAGCAGCAGCAGGAGTAGAACGTCACCAGTTTCTCCGACGACGGGAGGCTAAAGTGCAACTCGAACTTCAGCAGCGCCTCCCTGAACTTCTCTGGATCCTCCTCCTGAGCAGCCTGACGACCACGAGCCTCCTCTGCAATAAGGCCCTGCAGGAGAGGGAGCTCACACTTACTCCTTTTTATATTCACTGTATAATCTATTTACTGTCATCAAACAAATGCCTTAAATCCTCTTTAAATCCACAAGGAATCTTTGTCAATACATCTTTAAAGCTAAACTAAACTGAATCTAATGCCAGCGTTGGCAGGTTGCACACCTTGACTTTTCCCTTGACAAAGCTGGCAACATCCTCCTTGTTCTCAAACACAGACAGAGAGTGAAGCAGGTTGTGGACCAGCCAATCCCAGTGCTTGTTCACTTCCTCTAATGCAGCTCCTGACAGACAAGAAGAACAAATCCCAGGAGGGAATTTATCAGCCATGACCAGTTTAATGAGTCAGTTAACAGATACAGAAAAACACAGAGGAGGAGGAGACTCGATGGTTCAGCTCACCGCTGGCAATGACCCAGCTGACCTGGGAACCAGGAACCTGGAGGAGGATTCGGAAGGGCGAGACTCTGGCGTTGGAGTCTAGCACCGTGTCCAGCGCCCCCACCAGGAGACCTGAAGAGATGACGAAGCACAGAGAATCAGACTGTGGTTTAAAAGATGCAAATAAGTCAGAGTTCAGGAGGAATTAATATTTTAACAGGCTGCATTCAAAATCACCGTTCAGTGTTTTTTACGGTTTGTTTGTTTGCTGTTCTGTGGTGCTGATAAGAATAATTTGCTAGCACACATTAGCTCACTGCATCTCCAGTTTATCTGAACTTTGGCGTTTTGAATGGTACATTTTTTGTTATCACCATGTTATCATGCCAGGTTAAAGTTACATTTGATAAAGTTAATAATTAAATGAATCACACTTAATCTAATTAACATTACCTTACATATAAAACTTAATGGTATGATGACCAAGCTAAGCTAGCTGGCTAATCTTTGCAATCTGACATGGTGAGACTGACTTTTTGCTAATCAGTATCAACCTTTATGACATAAACTTTGTCCTTTTTTTAAGATGTCAGTGCAACAGTCTGTGCACCGAAGTCAAACTAAATCGGTACATATTATCTGTATTTTGTGGATCTTGTTTTAAGTAGATTTAAATATTAAATTTAGCAAACCTTATTTTAATATCAGCTTCTAAACAAATACTGGTCCGACAACAACCTTAAGGACTAAAACACACTTTTCTCATTACTGACAACAGCTGGTGATGTTGTGTTTCAGCCTCTCTCTTTGAGTTCGCCTCACAAAGAACAGAAAGGTGAAATGTTCACACACTGGCAGGAATATTTCACAGCTACATGACAGAAGTACAGTAACGGGTTGAAAGTAGGCAGCGACGTCTTGACAGGAGGAACAAGAGAAGACGGAAAGAGAAGAGGAAGAAACAAAATATCTCTGTACCAATAATGTTTTGAAGCCGGCTGTTTCTACTTCTCCTTTTGCAGCAATTTTGGAAATATTCAATATTTCACTAATGACTTTAATGTTTTCTCTACTATATTTTCTTTTCAGTTT
This sequence comes from Acanthurus leucopareius, assembly GCA_029814765.1. Taxonomy (NCBI): domain Eukaryota; kingdom Metazoa; phylum Chordata; class Actinopteri; order Acanthuriformes; family Acanthuridae; genus Acanthurus; species Acanthurus leucopareius. The sequence goes on from JAQMCX010000047.1 coordinate 8,550,901, forward strand.
GATATCTGCTTTATAAGCCTGGTTTTTACATAATGTTGACAAAGTTTAACAGCTAGTTTTCTACCACTCTGTAATGTATTTATAACACTTACAGTTTTGTTAATACTCAATATTATTAACATTAGCGATGGTGGCTGCACATTTGCAAACTACTGGTGTCAAAGTTTGGTGTTAAATAAAGGACACCTGATGTTTATTGCTGCCCTGAATAAATATACCTAATAATAAAATAGTCCTGAAACAGATGTAACCAAGGTCAGCTGGGATGTTTCCATGTAAACACTACTGTACCAGTTCAATGGAAACATGTCTGTCAACATACTAATTGGCCTTACTCAAGACGTTAACAATACAAAGCCATAGAAAGCAGCCAAAACAGGTACTGAGGACACAGAGGAGAGGAAGGAACAAACCATTTTTACAAGTTTTTTTTGAAAAAGGAGGAACTCAGTATATGATCTGGCAGGTAACAAACTTTTCTATTCAGATCAACCAAATCAGTCAGTTTTTTTTTTTTAATCTCAAATTCAGCAGGAAGTCTGTTCAGAGGAAACCAACCCTGACCATAATCGCAGTTCTCATCAACCTCAATGAAGTTCATCAGAATAAAAGCGACCCTAAGATCTGATTTTTAAAAAAACTCAGGCATTTTAACCATCGAGCACATCGAAACAGACCCAAACCAGGCAGCTTCGCATCATTTGAAAACACTGAGTCTGTCTGAAAAGGCACTGATTCATCATCTTTCGGAAATGATGGCTAATCTGCATCATGCTCTTTTAATAACAACTATTAGTGGTGCTTCATTTCAGCATTTCCTCTCTGTGAAAAAGACACATGAAGAGGTCAATACTCTGCCTTAAGAAATGTAAAGAGCTGCAGCTGCAGACCAGGGAGAGTCCTCCATGAAAGAGTCGACTTTACATGTTTCAGAAGACTTTAAACGATATCTACAAGTCTGCATTTTGGGATGTAGTGAAGGGTAGAGTTTTAAATATTCAAAACTAAAAAACAACAAGTGTTTTGTGCTTTTACTTTTTCACTTAGCTTTGTTTTGAATGAAGATATAACTGGAATGTAAAACACTGTGGCAGCACATGACTGGATGTTTTCAGTTTGCTTGTTTGTTTTTACTGGGACAGCTTCCTGTTACCACACACAGTCTCTGAGTATAAATTTACATTTTCTGATTCACCAATTCACAAAGTCAGGTTTGTGGAATCAGGATCGGGAAGAAAAAACGTTGGACGACAACATCTCTCCTTTTTCTAAGGCAGGATTATCAGTCATGTCGACCCAACCTGCCACAGCAAAGTTACAACCCTGCATTTCAAAGCCATGACGGAACAAGATGAGGGCAGTCAGATCTCTATCTGTGTGTTAAACAGTGCCGTCTCTGGCCTGATACACAAAAGACAACATGTACAAATATAAGACACACTGCAGGAAGAGGAACAGGAACCAGCATCAGCTCAACCCCCCCTCCACCATGCTGGGGGTTTATTGTATGATTTAACTCAACAACATCAGGCTTTGCTGGCCTGTGAAACCTGCAGTCAAAATATCTCACTCTGCCAAAAGAGTTACTAACCATGAAAGTATTTCATCAGAGCGGGACTAACCGGAGGCTTTTAGAGTCTCATGAAAGTCAAATTGCTTTGAAAGAGACTGTTGCACCTTTTAAAATGTGGGCTTTTTGTTAATTTTATAGTCAATCAAGTCAGGGTGTCACACTAAATGTGAGTGTAATCCTTCAAAAAAGAGCACGTTGGTGGGACTGTAAGCAGGTTGAGCAGTGAAAAGATAAAGTTTCCTCCAGCAGACAGCTGTGGCACCGAGCCAAATGTAAACCACATCTGAAAGTCAAAGTCGACCTGCCTGAAGCTGTGAACCCTTGGAGCCTGGCAACACAAAACCATCCGTCTGTCGCCACAAAGCCCTGAGGTGGTTTGCACTGGTAAACTCCACAAAAAAAGGGAGTCAATATGAATCATCGCCTTTTCTCTGCTTATGGTGAGGGAATACTGCTGTGGAGACACGAAGGCGACAAGCGACCTTTATAAGGCCTGGAGAAGAGCGAAACAGAGATCTGTTTCTTTTTAAAAACACTTCACTGTCTGTTTTGCACTTGAATGAACCGACCCCAATTGCCTTCCTTTTTTTCTTGTGTGTTGTCTTTATCTCAGCGCACTAAATGAAGGCTGACTGATCTAATAAAGATACATCAGAGACCAGTTAAAGTTTCTTTCTGAGTTGGGCCTGGCGTCTTAAATAAAAGTGTTTTGTTAGAAATAAAAACACAAAAGGCTGGTATGAAAGGACTGATCGGCTGCAGATGTTTAGCTGCCCAGCCCTTGTCAGAAATCTTGCTCAAAGTGTGTTATCACTGGTGTGATAGGGGGCTGGGCAGTGTGTTTTCACAGCTTTTGAGACCACACTGAGTTTCAGTTTCTGCTTTCATCTTTCTCACTGGAAACAAAAATAAAAAGTCAGATTCGAGCCATTAAAACAGACAACATTGCTCAATGTTGTTTCCTCTGCCTGTGTGGCAGAAGCGCCAAAGTGAAGGTCATTTAATTAGTTAATGTTGAACCATGTGACAACAGGGCTTGACCCTTCACCCTTCTCTCCACGGGAACAGCGGGAATAAACACATACACAAAGTAAACCCTGGGCAGGAAGTTCCTACTATTCTGTTTTATGAGAGAAGATCTGGCCTAGTTTCTGAACGGGGAAAGAGGAGCATAAAGACGACAGTGTGTGAGCTGGGTGCCTGGTTTACCGAGGGTCACACGTTGCATAAATCCAATGCGCAGACGACTGCAAATGTGTCAGAAAAGTCTGCTGTAGAGATACAGAACACAGAGAGGAAGCGAGACAGAGGAAGCAGCAAACAGGCGTGCACACAGAGACCTGTAATCCACAGCGGTGGGAAACAGTCAGAAGGGATACAGCTGCAACGAGCATGTGGTCAGATATGTGTGTAATAATTACTGAATACAAGGACGGAACCTGTTCTGCAGGAGAAACAGTTTCAATCAGCTTTTTCTTCTTCTTCAACATGTGATTTTAACAGTAAACCACCACATGACCAAACCAACAACCGTCCTACAAAACATCAAAACGAGAAGTCAAGTTTTCTAGATATGAACAAAATAAATATTAAAGTCACAAGAAAAGTTATCTTGACCATTATAGTGAAAATGCTCTCTAAGCTTGAGTTTACTGTAGTTTTTATTTTCATGTCTATTACCAGATTGTTGCAGTTCTGTTATATCTAAGAAAGAAAGTGGATGTAACAAAAGTGTGTAAAATAGAGTTTCTTTTTTCACATTAACGATTTTTTTGTATAAACCAAGTAAACTAACTATTATAAAACATATTAACTGGAACAGCATTCTTTTTAAGCTATGATTAACAGTCCTTTTGCAAAGACAGTTGATTGTGCCGGCGCAAAGATAAAACCTCACACTTGAGCGGCTGCCACACGTCTTGAGACACCCATAAGTTAAAAAAAAAATACTCAAGCATTGTTTAAATAGTAACTAAAACTGCCCAAGTGAAACTTTGCACAACGGACTCGACCTTAAGCACAAATCACATTCCACTACATGTAGAGAATTTGAATGTGAAGTCAATCAACCAAAATAAACTAATTATGAATGAATATAGTTCAATATTCAGTCACAAAAACCTGATGCAGCAGGCAGAGCGTACAGTCATGATGACTGTCATGACACAAACCATGCAGATCAGTTTGTCACTGAGGAATGAAATGCTGTGTGAAAGGAGTTTGGACCCTTTTTGACTGATCTCCCATCATCCCCCACCCCGTTTCTAATCTCGGCTTTGAGGTCTGAGTGAAACAGTTTTGGTTTTAAGAAGTGAAAACACTCTGCTGGCACACAGGCATGTTGTTGTCTCTCTTCTCTCTCTCGTCTGGTCCCAGACTTGCAGCCACAGTCGAGGCCTTTGGTTGAAGCCGGTGGTTAAGATCAAGTTAACTCGCCATATAATTACAAGGTTTGTTTAAAGGCATCAGTTGCCATAGTTACACAGGGGGGAGAGAGACTGTAGTAAACCAACTATGGAAACAAGCAGGGGCTTTCCTGTGAACCCTGAGGTTGGAATAATCCATTTTGATTCAACAGACCTTGTGAGCTGTTTAATCCCAAATTCTGGGATACCAAATGGGACACACCTACTTGTTTACCTCTACTTGTGTACTTCCTGTTGTTTCTTTTGTTGTTGTTGTTTACTTGTCATCCTGACAGCTGTTTTTCATGCCTTCTCCACTGTTGATAACCAGTGGTCCTGCCTGTGTTTTGCCTTTGTGGCCTCTCCTTTGTTTTGTTGTTTTTTTTGGTGTGTGTTACTGCCTGGTTGTTTTTGTTGTCTACCTGTGATCCTCCCTGTCGACTCCCCGTGTCCTCTCCTCCTCTGCAGGAGAAAGAAGTCGTTGCTCCTCTCGGTCACCCAAAGCTTCAGGGCGTTTTTCAGCAGAACTTCCTCCGGGTTCAGCCACATAGCTGTCTTCCAGCAGGGAGGGACCGGGGGAAGCCCTCCGCAGTCTCAGTCTTTGCAGGGTGGGTATCTAAAGTTTCCTCCGCCTGTCCTCCGGCTCGGGAGCGGCCCGATCGATCCTACATGGGCGGGTTTTCGGGTCTATCCATGATTATCCTGCGCTCCCGACAGCTGCAGGCTTCGGACTTCCTCGCTTCACGTCTGCTCCCTCACGCCCGATCTGCAGCAGCTGTACACATTGTAAAGATCGTCTCTTTGCGAGGATGACTCACTCTGAAGTTGAATCGCGTTCCAACGATTTAAATGAACGATGATGATTTTTTTTTTTTTAATTTTTGAATAAAATAAAAAACTAATAACGTTATCTGAGGATCTGATTATGTATCAACGGTTTTACAGTGTTTCGTAAAATAGTTTTCAATCGGAAAAGCAGAAATGGTTACAGTTAAGTTTTTATTACGTTTTTATTTTTGTCCTAGAAGATCTCATTTGATGACCATGAGTCAATAATATTTGAGCTTCTTTCTTTCTTTTTATTTATTTATTTATTTATTTTTAAACAAATTTCGGAACACAAACGGTTTAGACTGCGCCTTAAAGGGCTTAAAAGGCAAAAATAAAAGCATCTTTCATTATTTATTCAAATATCTAACTATAAAATAATAACAATAACAATAATAATAATAACAATAACAATAACAATAACAATAACAATAACAATAATAATAATACACGTTGAAGTATAAAGTAACTCAAAAATAATATTAAGCCATAGAGTAAGGCTGCTTAATTATAGGCTCTACACTGTAAACCCTATAATTAAGCAGTCTACACTTTGGCACGTGATGCAAATAATAGCAGATATAAATCATTTTATTTTGGGAATTATTATAAAATAAAACGGAATATATTGATAAAAAAAGAACCACAAAGACAACAGTGTGGACCTTTTCTTGTATGCAACTGTTAAACTCATTCATTGTGCTTGCAGGTCTTGAAAACCAGGGACAGAGTGAGAGCTCTTCATTATCATTTCTTCCGCATTCACTAACTTTCCCTTCCGCCAGTTCCGGCGGAGGGAGTCACTGCCCTCCTGTGATTGGCTGACCAACTGAAACCAGTTTCAGGTGCGCGGTGTAGTAATTTGCACACGAAGGCTTATTGTATAAACTCATTCGTCATTGTATTAATACACGACCGGAAGCCTCTAAATATGCTGTCATTTCATACTGTTTATATTGCTCCTGGCAAATTATAACTTGTTAATAAATGATTACTCACTTTTAACTTTTAAGGCTCTTTCCAGACAGCTTTATATGCAAACAACTGCAGTTTATCGGTATATTAGAACTGTTGAACCAGATTAAAACAGAGACAGAAACATAAGTCAACGCTAGTTCACATTTTAATCAATATAGGATTTCCTTCTCCATATAAACACTAAAGGAAAATCAGTTACTTTATTTCTTAAAGAGTGGAAAGGCAGCAAAGTAAATAATAATGTAAAATCTCATAAAATGGGGTTTTTGGCACACATATACATGCCTTTCTTTCAAAATAAAACAAATTCCTGTGTATTAAAGAGCAGATCCCTTACTGTAATTCCACCTGCCTTTGTTCCTGTGTGCTGTGTGTGTGTGTGTGTGTCTGTGTGTGTTATTGGAGTGGTTATCTTGAGTACACTGAAAACTTTTTGACTCATGCTCTGGTGACCGCTAACTTGGCTAAGTGTGTGCAAAGGCCACAGTTACTTTCATGTTGGGATAAGGCTGAGTGTGGTCAGTGCTTGGCTGACTCACCAGATGCAGACTGTGGTATAAACCTGCCACTGGGCAAAATATCTCTGTCTGCAGTCTGATCCCCCTCTGCTATCTGCATGATACTATTTGCTAATGCACTATCCTTGCTTGCTGGGCTTTGCAAAAAACATTATCCCCTTATAGCAGAATGATAAACGATACAGTCAGACCCTCCGCCAGTGCTGACACAGAGCTGTGGAGATGGGGCTGGCTTTATTAGACTGGACCAGTGTGTGTGTGGAGGTGTGAGCTATAAATGACCACGCCACACCTTCAACTAAAATGGTGCAGAAGTTTTTTTTGGAGTAAGTAAGTTACTACTGGTGCTTTCGTAGAACTATTTTGAATGTTTATGCCCCCCTCACAAACCTGTTGAAGACTAAGGTCAATATGTTTGACCATCAGTGTGCTAAAATACTTTAGAAAATGTTAGTTTGTGACATCCCTGTGTTGGCTGCTCCATGGTGGGATAGAGCACTTAGACTTGAATGGCTCTATAAGCATATCGTCGCTAATGCTAACGTAGCTATTCAGGGACTGAACCTGATATTTATCTAAATTTGACAATCTAACCGGTAACAACCCTTTAGTTTAGACTGTAAGGACTTTGACTACTCTTACTTGTCGTGTCGTTGATTTAGATATGCTTCGATCGTACTTTTATACTTTGTGACCAGACGTTTTTAGCTAGGAAACCTGGGCGCTAACGCTAACCCCTAAGCCTCAGAGGCAGATGAAGCCACGTGACATCAACGTAGTTATTCTATTGGCTCAGAGATCCTTTGGCCAATCAAATCTTGTCAGTTAAGTAGCTCAAATGTAAATATTACGATCATTTTAGACCCGTTAACACTTTTTAAATAATTATTTCACCTCAACATTTTTTTTAGAAAAAATATAGACTTCTGTTCTACCACTTACTAAAACTTCTGTTTGTTTTTTTATTTATTGTTTGTTTGTTTTAATGCTATTATTGTTTATATGACCTTTGATCGTTTACAATTGAGCACCTTCCAAGAATTATGTAACCATGACAACACAAAGTGGTAAAGTTGTGACATCAAAGCAATGAGTGTAGTAACCATGGAGATTGTCCTTTAATTCCATAATGACATCACAACACTTTGATGTCAAAAACTACAGCTTGATGAAAGAGGTTTCTGTCCATATGACAGAATTTTGATCGAAATAGTTTGTTTAAGTGTTCTCAACAACAATCTGATTGACAGATTTTTGCGTGTGGCTATTCTTAACAGCATAGTACAACAGCAGTACACAGATAATATTATTACGGTGTTTCACAGAGGGAGACCTAAATTTGGCCAAGATGTTTCGGGGTTTAAATGAGGAAGAAATGGAAGTTATTTTCCGTGAGAAGATCACATCAAACTTTAAGGTGGTTGAAAACTCCATGAGAAGGATCAACAAGATGAAACAGCTGATTGACAAGCTCAGCATTGGAGCTGATATCAAAGAATGGGAGAGACACCATAGAAACCTCAAAGTTGAAAGAGACAGACTGTCTGATCTGGCCGACCAATATGAAGAGCAAGCGCAATACTGGTGCAAAAAGCACTCATATCAAAAAAACTTGGAGGAAAAATGTAGCTCTCTTAAAGAGGAAGTAGAAATCCTCCAAAGAAATGAGTATAAACAGAAGAAAGAAATTGATGCCATGAAAAGAAAACCGGCAGACCCTGAAAAACTGAAGGATGAGCTGAAGCAACTGAAAAGTAATGTAAAGACCTTGAGGCAGAAAAATAAGGAGCTGCAACAGAAGGCTGAGAACCTCTGCAAGAAAATATCCGAGCACGATCAACTGAGTGACAAACTCAGAACAAAGAAGGAAAAGTACACTAAGCTTCTTCGAAAATGTTTGCGGGATACAACTGAACAACTCTGCAAACTAGAAGGAAATGAGAAAGAGTGTAAAAACATGGGAACCCAAACAGTTGGGGACATTTGCAAGATCGAGGCTGAGGACAAAGAGGACATCGCCAAAATCAGCGAGGCCTTGTCTCAGCTCACCAAGGCCAAAAAGAAAGAGAAAAAGTCACTCCAGCAGACTTCTACATTACAGAAGCAGCTGGCAAGTGAGAAGGCAGAGCTTGAGTCTGTTAAGACCAACAATGGTGGCCCCAAAGAGAGCGACCTTGTGAAGAGAACTTGCAGCCAGTTGGAGAATCAGCCAGCCTCTCCGAAGAGCTCGAACGTCAGTAATGCCAAGGTCTTTCGGATGCGTCCTGCCCAAAGTGTATGGCAGCTCCCTGCTGTTGTGGTCTCTTCGGAGAGCTCGAGTGTCAGTTATGTCAAAGAAGCCAAAGCAGAGCAGGAGCCTCCTTCACACAAGGTCATTCAGGTGCGTCCTGCCCCAAGTGCATTGCAGCTCACTGCTCCTGAAGTGTCTTCGAAGAGCTCGAGCATCAGTAATGACAAAGAAGCCAAAGCGGAGCAGGAGGTTTCTTCACACAGGGTCATTCATGTGCGTCCTGCCCCAAGTGCATGGCATCCACCTGCTGCTGAAGACTGTAATGACAAAGGAGCCAAAGCAGAGCAGGTTTCTTCACACAGGGTCATTCATGTGCGTCCTGCCCCAAATGCATGGCATCCACCTGCTGCTGAAGTCTGTAATGACAAAGAAGCCAAAGCTGTGCAGAAGGTTCCTTCACACAGGGTCATTCAGGTGCGTCCTGCCCCGAGTGCATGGCAGGTCCCTGCTCCTGTGGCCTCTTCGAAGAGCTCGAGCTTCAGTAATGTCAAAGAGGCCAAAGCAGAGCAGGAGGTTCCCTCAGTCAAGGTGATACAGGTGGGCCCTGCCCCAAGTGCAAGACATCTACCTGCTCCTGTGGCCTCTCCAAATAGCTTGAGGGTTTGTAATGACAAAGAAGCCAAAGCAGAGCAGGAGGTACCTTCAGTCAAGGTCACTCAGGGCCCTCCCCCAATTGCAAGGCATCTATCTGCTGCCAGGCGCAAAAGGTTCTACTCTGAGTGCGTTACAAAGAATGAAGATTTTGTTCCACGGTGGCCTGTTAAGCGCTGATGCCTCACAGTAAGAAGGCCCTTGGTTTGATTCCCAGCTTGAACGGGGTCTTTCTGTGAGGAGTTCGCGTGTATCTCTCCGTAAAAATGTGGGTTTACTCCGGGTGCTCCGGTTTTTCCCACCATCAAAACATGATTGTAAGGCACATTTGTAAGGTTGGCCCAAAGTGACCAACCCTGTTCTAAGATTCATAGCATAACAACAATAAAGCTGCTTTACTTTAACATCACAGCTGCTTACAGTCAATGTTGTGATTTAGTCAAAATAATAATAAAAAAAAATCAACTATATGATGGATTATTTGGCTTCTTTTTAAATCACTGTTGTAAATATATAAAGCTCCACATGTGCATTTGCTAAGTTTACATCAACAATAATAAAAGACACACACACACACACAGAAACACACACACACACAAAGAAACATCACACATTTAACATCCTGACTGTGTTCGAACAA